>CABFVX010002022.1:0-105273 GCA_902151425.1 Timema shepardi
ATATCTCTAAAAGAACTCGTGGTTCACACGTCCACGTGTTAACGGCCTGTGACCCTCCCAGGTCACGTGCGCACCCCCACGTTACAGTATTTTGTTGTAGTATAAGCTAACTTTAGGCTACAAAATTGTGAGATATGCAGATAAACTTGACAAAGAATTTTAAATCAAATATATAAGGTTTCAATAATAAATTTTAATTTTTTATACATTGTCTCAATATGTAAACAATTCTTAAACACCTCAGATGACATGTGATTTTTAACACAAAATTACTCCGAAAAGTGAGGTGGCTTGAATAAAAACTGACCCAGGCCACAGACTGGAAACAGTAATGAAAGTAAGGTAAAGATATATTTGGTTCTGTACAAACATAAGAAATTATTTATTAAATGGTTTAGAATGTCCATCCTTGAATTTTTTTTTAGAAGTCACTATATTTTGTATTACTGGTGTGTTCAAGGATAGTGTAAATAGCTTCATTAAATAACCCAAAAATTGTCTCTGCCTAAGCTAAGAAAGTATAGAGAAGAAAGTGTTAACAATGCTCAATCTATTTCAAGTATCCAACACCTTAGCTCAGTTGGTAGCGTGTTTATCTACTTAGTTAAGGGTCTTCAATTCCTGGCATGGCCGAACAATGTATCATTGCTGAAATGTGGGTTCGCCCTTTCACAGTGATGAATTTACGGCTGGGGAATGGATATTTTACTTGTCCTAGTCTTAAATTGGATTATAAGGCAAATGAAGCTACAACATGCTACTAAGGTGGTAGTGGAAAATATATTAATGAAAAAAAAACTGGCCCAGAGCACAGGTGGGGAAACGGTAATGGATGGGGGGAAAAAAAGTTATTTTAAAGTTAATGATGCCTTGAGAATCATTACATCAAAAAAACACAAATCAATTGTCAATCCCTTCCTAAGAAATCCCCACACATTGCATAAGTGGTGTGAATTGGTAATAAGTGCTAGATTTAATGTAAGACATTCGTTTATATGTTTTGAGCATTGTAGAGCCACTTCGGTGGTCGCGTGGTCTAGCGACCTATCTCATGTTGGACTAGACTGCCAAAGATGGTGAGATCAGGGTTCGATCCCAGTCAGGTGCATAGAGGGTGGTTTTTCCTAAATGGTTTTTCACTCTCCCTCCAAGCAAACACAGGTGCATTTCCTCTAAATTAAGACTTTCTAATCCCTAAACTATTAGTGTAATAGGTACATAGGCATACAACCTTAACAAGTAGTAAGACGTGTTGCAAAAAAAAAAGCATTGTAGTTCTATGAGTGGAACTAGTTCAATATATATATATTTGTTTGTTGTAGATTACCATAGCTTTTCACTTATGGGCAGCAGAATCAAATCCGTTATTCATATGTAAATTAATATGACTTTCACTTTAAAGTGAATTTTTTTGATATGACAACTTTATTCAAATAACACCAAAAATATGTTATAAGATCCTCACGTGTTTTATGAACAGATGATGCAGATGGAGAATCCAACTCTCCGTCTTTTGAAAGATCCTCCCAAAGTTCTTTGCCTTTCCCAGATGGGTCAAATTGAGGCATGTGCGTAACTTTTACTCCCTCCTTTAAACAAAAAGAATATATATATTGGATTTACAACATTATGAGTAATTACTATTTGATAAATCATGGAGTGAAGTACAGCAATACATCAACTTTTACTGCTTCGAGTTTTGTAAGGTTTCAATTGTAACCACATTTCAAATTTGTGGCGTTCTTCAATTTGTTACTGCTTTTTGTCACCATTGCGCACCATCTTGTTTCTTTCTTCGTCCAGTCTTTGAATAGAAGTGGTTCGGTTTAAAATGGTTTTTTAAATTGTCCATGTTGAATCGCTTTTAATTGTGATTTAACACATTAAAACAACTTGTATTTTAATTATTATTATTATGTTAGGTTTTTTTTTCAGTTTATTTAAATGTTATACATATTTGTAAGTTTTATAAAATAGTTATATACACGCGGCCCTAATGGAATTTTTCAAGTTAAATCAAGGATGTTTTTCAACTTTCATCAATTTTCGACTCTAGTCAGTGCTCCTTAACCTGTCGAAGGTATGAGGTATTGCTATATTAAACAATATTTATTTTATATAGCTTTATGTCAAATGATAAAAACAAATTAAGGCCTGGACTAGTACTTTTTAATATATATATATTAACAAAAAGTGGTTTATTAGTAAATATGATAACACTTGTAATAAACTCAGAAAACTTTGAACCCACCTACTTTCATACCTGCCCAAGCCTGAATTTTAAATATTGATGTGATTTGACACATTCTCTTTGGGAAGTTTTCCAACTATGCCTGTGAAATAATATATTAACAAGAATTACCAAGGTGGAGGCTTTCAAACCCAGGGTTGCAAGAAAACTAATCAATAAAACTAGCAGCTATATCATGCACAGTATATGTTTGTTCTATACTTGAGTAGGATGTCATGTGAGAGTTTTCACCTTGTGTTTGGCAGCCACTGCGTATGTACAGGGCATCTTGTTGACAGTCTGATGTATCTGGACTCCTGACACAGTCAGGCCATCAATGTCATGAGAGAACATCTCACTCCAGCAACCACCTGTAATATCATACCTCGAGTTCACACCAATGCTCTTTCACAGTTATTAAAGAACATTTTACACCAATGGGCAGTTGGCTTGAAAAATTAGTCATCAGTACACTACCTATAAATTAATTTTTACCCCAAAGACAAGTATAAACTGTTATCTGTCATGTCAAACACTCCCAAATTGACCATTTGTAACAAAATCATTAAATCCATTGGTAAAATATTGCAAACTACTCAACAGTAACCTACCCATATAAGAGTTTTTAGCCAAAAAACAAGTAAACAGTGTTATTTATTATGTTAAATAAAATCATAGTACTCATTTGAAACCAAATCGGTAGGGCATTTGTAAAATATTTCAATTTTTTTTTAAATCAGTCTTCAGTAAACTGCCCTTCAATGAATTTTTGGCGAAAAATAAATTATATAGCACTATTTGTCATTTCAAACAAATCCTAGATAATCATTTTGAAAAAAAAAAAAATCATTAGAGCAGTTTTTGAAAAATTTGAAATAAAAAAAATAACTCACCAGTAAACTAACCTTAAATGAAGGGTTAGGGTAAAAAAAATAAAGTTTCTCAATATCAAGCTTGAACAAAATCCATCAAGCCGTTTTAAATCCGTGACCAGGGACAGACAGACAGATATAACAGACAGAATTGTAAAATCCTTTTTTTGGGGTTTGTGTTCACACAAAATGTAAAACTTCATCATAATCTTGAGATTGGTTTTTTCATGATCACAATACTTTCTCTTGATATGAGAAAGTAAAAAAGGACCAGCAAGGTTTTGCACTTGAACACTTTAATCCATTTGTACTTTCTTGTTTTATCTACAAGAGAATGCTAGTACAATTAACTGTAATGTTCCCTAGAGTTTAATTGTTAAAATGAGGGATAGCCAAGGTGTAGGCTAACTACTTGTACAGTAGCCTCATGGCTTCTTTGGTGCTGACTGACAGTCACAGCTGACTTCTAACAGTCAGCATTTAGGTATATACTTAAATTTTGACCGTCAGAAGTGACAGCTGCTTAACACATGTTTTTGCAGATCATATGGTTCGGCGTAGGGATACATAATTTGGTCTGGTAGCTTTTCAAAGCTTTTGGTTGTCAGCTGTGAGCTGTCAGTCAGCACCAAAGAAGACATAGGGCTACTGTAACTAATAAAACATGTATCACTGTTTGTTTGACTACCTCCTTTGTCTTCCTTGCCTCCTGTTCCATTCTTGAAGGTCATGGTGATGCCAACATATTTTAAAGAGTCACTATTGTTTTCAATGGTCCAAATAAAAGCAGCTCCTGGAATACAACTGTCCTAAAATCAGACAAGATAAAATGTGAGCCAATAAATCGTAAGTGTAGTCAGGTTATGTAAATAGTCCAATGAGAACCCCCTTTGGTCTATATTTGTAACAGATAACTGAATATTGCAACAAAAAAAGTTAGTGTATTGTTATTGTTGTTATTATTATTGTTATTATTATTATGTGGAGGGGGAGGGGGAGGGGGAGAGTGGGAAACCATTTAAGAAAAAACCTTGAGTACATCCGACAAGGATTGAACCATAATACCATAATCTCCTCATCATTGGCAGTCTAGTCTATTGTGAGAGTGACGCCTTAGACCATTTGACCAGAGAGGTGGGTAATCTCAGTTCAAATCTGCCCAGTTTTATCTAACCGTACGCAGACAATTTTTATTAAAGTTTTCTTTTGGGTAAATTTGTCATCAAATTTTATTCGTAGGAGATAAAATTCTGAAAGGATTTTGGCCATTTTCTATTTATAGTTGGGTTTTTTTTAGAAGTCAATGAGGGCCAATGCTTCAGAAAATGATTATGAAAAATTAATTTTAGCCCATGTTCATACATAAGCATGGCCCCCACTAAGGGTCAAAGGGGGCTGACAGGGCTCTAGTATGGAGGCCAAGGATTGAAAGGGGGGGCATGGCAGATCTGTAACATTAATGAATGTTACTATTTTTTACCCCTTAAAAAATGTTAACTCTCACTCCAAGAAGTAACCATTCTCAATCAAATCTATTGTCACTGCCCAATCCCTCGACTTAGGTTTCACTATACCAGAATTTGTCAGGAGGGAGTGTGAAACATGCAAAGTAATGTTCTAAAAGAGGAAACAAAAAATTACATAGGTGAGAAAAAGGGAAATTTTTAAAGAATAGGAAACTCAACAATTTTCAAATTGTCATAATATATCTCTTTAAAGAAAACCACCTTTTGTTTTTTGTGATACATTAATCCTTTGTTATTTGTTTCTTTTGCATGTTCCTGAGTATTGTCATCATATAATCATCATCATCACAATCAACATCAACTGTTTCCAGTCTATCGCTGGGTAATTTTAGTAAAATGCCTCCATCTTCCTCTATTCTTCCACCACTCTTCCTAATTTAATTTCTTCCATTATTTGGAAAGTGCCAACAATGCACTCATAGAATTTGTGCAGATGTATGTGGAACAACGACAATTACAATATACAAAGGATAACAATTCAAAAATGGGATATAATTCATCGGTGAAAACACTGTATTCACTAGGTAAACCAAGTTTAAAATTAAATCTTCCACAATAAAAGCACATCCCATGGTAGCCCCAGAATGAGAACCATCTGGATAGATGTGACTGAAGCCCTGAAAGTGGGTGGCTAGAAACAAACTAAATCCTCTTTAACATACAACATGTGGTGTTGTCGCTGTCGGGAACTTGGCAAGATCAAGACCGCATTGATGTAGGCGTATCTTCCAGGGAGAAACTCGACCTGAAGAGTTGGGATGGCCTTCGGAAGGACTATTCCACGAGTGTTAAAAGATGATAACGTCCGGAACCTAACCAGCCTCGTACTACACCATTTGGGTTCATACAAGACACAGGTGGGGGATGGAACACAGGACAGCCAGAAACATGCAATGAAGCTTTGACACATACGTTTTTAAAATAAATGAAATTTATTTGATTATATTTATAAAGCTTTAAAAGATCTATAACTAGCACAGGCCTCCACCATGGTTCGGATTCCACGTTAAACTGTAGGTCCTTCATTTCATCTCACAATCACCCTACCATTACACATTAGCGTAAAGTGAGTATAACCCGAACGGGTAGTAAGACGCGGTGATGATAATAATAACAACAACAACAACAACAACAACAACAATAATAATAATAATAATAATAATAAAACTATCAGAAGTATCAGGCGTTAGCAGGTGTGACCAGGCAATAATTTTCTTTGCTTTAAACAGAGATTTAAAAAAAAACTCATTTGTCTTCTTCAAACCCAATTTTTAATACATTTAAAAAAAATGTTATCAAAAACTTAAAATTCCAACTTAAAGGTGCACATAATTGTGCACAGCGGCTACCGATTTTAAAATTTTAGCCCTCTGCATATGGTAAATATCACACAATGCTCAAGACAAACAAACTCCTCAGTTTATTAATATAGATAATCTTTAAGAAATAAACACCCTTTCCAATTTTTTAAATTATATCATAAGTGTATGTTAGGCTGACATCTATGATATAATATTAATAATCACCATCCATTAATAACAAAAGGTACCCTTTATGAAAGTGACCTTTGATATAGAAAACCATTCTCTAAAAACTATCTAGGAAAAATATTTCTGAAACACCCTCTATTCTGCTGGCCCTGACAGTGGATAGTTGATAGCTTTTAGATAAAGAGAATTAAGAAGATAAGCTGTCAGTTGTTTTTATCATGAAGACTAATACCAATACTGATTATCAGCAAACAAGCAAACTAATTTATAAAAATAATATAAGAATATTGTAGGTTTTTTTCCTAGGTTCAGTCGAACACTTGGGAATTAGTTTTATAAAATAAAATTGTATCTCAAATGCATCTTTGTGCATGCTCAGGTTACAATATCTGGTTTGTTATTAAAAAGACTTCAGTTACTGCTTTTACCACTTTAATGACTAATCTTGATGTGAAAAGTAGGACCATTTATTTAAGAGCAAAGAAAATGGCGTATATCTTGTTTCAAAATAATAGTTCTTAATAGAGTTGAATTTTTATTATGTACATAACTTCAGCTGCCTTACTTTGTAGTTGTGAGGGATGACTGGAGAAATCTGTCTGCATATCAGTCGAATTTTGTGTTCGGGAATCTCATAAATTGTCCAAGCACGAGGGTACAGGGCACAGTACTGGGCATGGGATCCATTGAAATTCCAGCTCCATGAAGAGAGACCATGGCTTGGTTTGCTTTAAAAACAAAGTAAAATAAATTGATCTTCAGAGTATTGGATAAAAGAAAAGAAAATATCTGGATAATGTGATGCAAAAATATTAAATAAATATACTACGGATCATTGGCATGTCATAGAATAGGATTTGTTGGTGGTGGTGGTGGTGGTGGTGGTGGTGGTGGTTGTTGTTGTTGTTATTACTAGCCTGGTAGAGTAAAATTTACCTGAGCAAAATTTGTTAATGGTGTTTAAAACCAGATGATTTGAGTTTGATGAGGAATTATGTAGTTGTTACATAACCTAATGGTTCAACTAGAAAAGGAGACCTATGTTTGAATCTACATGTTTAGTTCTTCAGCTTGATGTTACAAAACTTGCAGTTAAATGTTCATTCTTGACAAACATTATAATTTTTTTTAGAAAATGCCTGTTTTCCCCATTTTATTTCAGAAAATTCTCTGTTTTTTCCTGAAATACATATATATTTAACAAACATAGAAAATGCTTACTTATAAGGGGAGAGAACTTTTTGATAAATCATTTTCCCCTCGGAATTATGTATGGTGACGATAAACTGATTGGCTGCTACTGTATGATACTCATACATGGCTGGTCGCATTTGAAACCGACAAAACTCGCCCTTGAAACCTCTGCCAATAGTTCCTCCGCCAATTCCTCCGATAGGTGCCCCTAGAAGAAATAACAATAAGTATAACATTGTCTACTAAACTAGACTTCAGATAGATATAACAATGTCTACTAAACTAGACTTCAAAGTTAAAATTTAGGAAAATGTAAACCAATCTGTCACTTGTTACAACTTTCAATTCAATTCAACACAATTAGCATAGAACCTGAACCGGTAGTAAGAGGCTGTAATAAAAAACATAATTGGAAAAATTAAAGTATTATACCTGGCCAAAGGAACTTTGGCCTGCATTAAGCTATGAGTGAAGCTTAGGATAATTCCTTGATAGGCGAGTGGTAGAGCATTGGAGGAACATTTTTAACAGGATTAAATATGTAAATGCATTCATTCTTTCATACTATTTCCAAATTTGTAAATATATTTTTAGATGGTATTTAATCTCATATGTATTAATAATGGAAATTACTTGTTGACATTATGAAAATGTGAACAACGATGTATTTGGTTACATTGATTTAATTTTACAACTTTAAATCGAAAAACAATCAAACAAATTGTATGTCCTATAGGAGTACCGACTATTTCCAAATAGGTAAAATCATATTTTCAGAAGGTGTTTTATTGAGAAATGATGATATAATTGATTATTTGTATAAGGTAAAATATGTGCACAAATACTGTATTAATGTCTTAATCTTAATTTATTCTTGCAGAGATTCCCCACCTTAATATACAATGTGAAAGGATGTAGTTTTATATGAACCGAATGATAATTTATAAAATAAAAATACATTTTGACTAATTTATTTATCTCAATATTATTGATTATTTATTATCAATTTTTTTAGGTGCCTACTAAATGTATTTGAATAAAAAATAGCATTTAATACAATTGATTGAAAAATGACACCTGGACACAGGAATATAACCTAGGACCTTTGGCATAGTGAGCCAATGCTCTACCACTAAGCTAGCCAGGATTAGTCATAGTTTAAGGTTGAGTTTATGATGGAGGTATGAAATCGTCAGCTAGATATGAGCGACCAATAGTATCGCAAGCTATCAGATACCTCAACCATCTGCGACTCCGGAGGACTGTTATGCTGATAGGTATATAATATGAGACCGTAATTAAAGTAAAATTTAAATTAATATCAACACAGGCTGCAAATCATTGTAATTATGGCATTACCTGTACCAAGGACCACAATTCATTTTTTTTTTAAATTAGATGAAAAATGACACCTACACATAAATTTAACCTTGGACCTTTAGCTTAGCACCCCAAAATCTCTACCAATGAGCTAACCAGGGCTGGTCACTCTTCACGATTTCCTAACAATGAGATGGGTCGTGCAAGACCTACTGGCTGGTTTTCCTGTTCCCTAGACATAAATCAATTAAATTTGTATTTGTGTGGCAACTTAAAACCAATTGTTTATTCAACACCCATTGCCGGTATTTAAATATTTCTTCAACGTATACAAGAAGGCTGCCTACAAATCCAACAAACCTCTGGTATTTTTAAAATAGTGTGGCATTCTACAACAAGACGACTGCAGGCTTGTTTTCAGGCTGAATGTGGCAATTTCAAGCGCATTTGATAATGTAAAGCAACCCCACATTATAAGTGTGTTAACATGAGTATCTATCGGAAACAAGATCAAATGGGGTACAGGTTTATATGAACTTTTTTCATTGTTTTTGTGTCTCATGTGCACTGTTGAAGTGGGTCCCACGTATTACAGTACACCCTGAAAAAAAAATATACAAGTTTTAGGTTCGATGACACCGAATGGTGGCGCAAAGGGACAACAAAGATAGAGTTGCCAATCCCAAGGTCTTTACGTGGAAATACTTGTCTTGCCACCCACCATCACCTGTATTTTTTTGTCTATATAAGCCTATATAATAGAGACCTACGGAGGTGGCCACATGGACTAAACATAAAGCTCGTCTAGTCTGGTTTGCTGGTGACCAGGTCGAATCTTGAAGGTGATTTTAAAAATCCCACTCTCAATACATACTAATGCATGTACATTTCCTGTAAATTCTACCTTCCTTCTATCAACCCTCCTATTGTAGTTAAATGTGGGTAGCCTAGAGGGAAAGTAAGACATGGGGCAAAAATAATAGAGATAAAAGTGTAAAGAGCATAGACTTTATACAAACCATAAATTTGTTTGCCAGTGAGCATTTTAGTATAATCCATAAGTGGACGTCTACCATCTCTGACAGAGTGCATCACATACCAGAGATATCTGCAATAGAGTAATTCAAGTGGAGTTTAGAGTCAGAAATAACTAGGTTACAGTAGCAAAACAAAGTGTTTAAAGAGCACAGATATAATAATAAATTGGATTCTGGTCAAATGTGGCACCAGTTAGTCGGTTGGGGCAGCCATTTATTTGGGCCAAAATATGAAGAACAAAAGCAAAACAAGTATTTAGCCTGAATTTTTCCTAATTATTTGGGCCAACTTGCCGATTAATTGGGTGAGTGTCATGATTGCACAACAAACTGTGTAGATGGTGTGCATGCTCATAGCATGGAGATTATGCGGGTAGCGGGCATTATTAATGAGGTGTGTGTGCAAGCACAGGTGTGGAATCCATATGCCCAGTCTTCGACTCCGACTCATCTATTTTTCTACTGTCTGTTTCCAGCTCTGACTCATTTATAAATCGCTAAAGCATAATAATTAGTAATAGCAAATGTATTGCACAATAAAATGCTCAAATACAGATGACTTTAAGAGATGCTGCTTTGGCATTGTGAATTTATATTTAAATAAACTCTGTACTAATCACAAGAAGTTATTATGATAATAAATTTGAATTACAGTGGGCAGGACATGCAGTGTGACTGAGAGATTCTAAAACCTTGTGCAAGGTACTGACTGGCAAACCCAATGGGAAGACCCAGACTTCAGAATCTTGTTGTGAGTAGGCCTACAATAGAAAATATTATATTTCTAATAATTTGGCACTGGAAAGAACCACACCCTCACCTCATATTTAGCCCACAAAACTCAGTAAAATTACAAGAGAAAGGTAGAAATGTTAATATTTATATATTTTCTTTTGATTTATGTTCTGTCGATTATAATGTTGACAGATGACCCCTTTACATTTTTTTAGTACCGCATCTTGCTAACCATTCAGGTCATGCCCTATATGCTTATGGTCCTTCGCTGTGTATGACATATTTTAATATATGATGAATTTATTGTTTGCATACTAGACCCTAGTTATTCATATTAATTGTGAAATATTTAAATTAGGGACTTTTTTTGATTAAAATACATATTTTTAATAATTGCTACACAAATAAGATGTATTTTTGAGTATGTAGTTAATTAATTAAACCCTTATTCCTTTGGGACATTAATTTTATTAATAAAAAGGAAATGTATATATGAATAACCAATGATTAAAAGTACCCCTTTGATCAGTGAATTACCTGAAAGCCAAAGGAAGAACAGCTGGTATTTGTTTGAGTTTAGGTCTTAGGTTCTGGTCTCTTTTCTCATGAAATACATGATTTAATTTTACTTTCCAACCAAACTCTGGAAGTTTGTCACTGAATTTACTCATTTTAATTCACGATGGTTCAAAATTGATTTCAAATTGTCATTTTAGACCTACTTCTTAGCAGCAATAAGTATATATATTTTCTAGGTGACCAATTTAAATTTAATACACTAGTGTCAAACGAGATGAAGCTTGTTATACTTGTTAATATTATTTAAGTAGCGTTTCGATTGGCAATCGTTGAAGACCTGGGACAAAAAATATCCAGATAACCAACATAAAATAATAAAGTTCCTTATTAAAAGGTTTCAACAAGTGGTCTCTACAATCTTAACAGATAGAAACCTACAAAGATATTTTCGAGCAGTCCTTGGTATTTCAATACAAGGCTGGATTTAAATTCATGTCTAAACTGGGTTTATAGTTATAAATAACACACAGATAATAGAGAATATTGATAGCGTTCAGTGCACAATTCATAGTAAAACACAATGGTTTATAATAAAACGTAGCGTAAAAGGTCGTACGTATTCAATTGTCTTCTAGTCCTAGAAAATTGACTAAACTCTTTTCACTACTAAATAATGTATCTAAAAACTGACTTACGCTCAAATTTGGCTGGCCTTGGAAATGTTTTTAATTTCAAACTTTTCTTCTAATGGTAAAGAAAAAAAATTCAGTTTTTTAATGTTGTCACCATTTGGTCCGTTCCAATTAGTGTATTTGTGTCTAGCCAGTATAGTATGGAGATTACTATTTTCAGCGTCAATGTCTAGTTACTGGACCTAAAGAGTATATTCCATTCACGGTAGGAATTAATCTCTGAAATATCTTTTTTCCTACCAATATTCTACTACATAATAGTCTTATGGTAGGGAAAAAGGCCTTTAAGAAATCAATTCCTAAGGTGAATTCACGTTAGCTAAACCTGCATATTCTAGACCTTGATTGTTAGTAGTGCTTCGGCATTGATTCTTGCGCACCACTCATTTCTAATGATCTATGACTTATTTCACAGCAGTCAGCACTACTTGTACTTGATTCTTTATCTATGCTCTGATTGTTGATCAACACGAAATATTGATGAGATTCTGACTAAGGAAAATGTATAATACATCACTAAATTCAAACAATAATATGCTATCTTGAATTTGTCTTTGTTTATAACTAATGTATCTGCTTAAGAATTTGAGCAATTCATCGAGGTTATATGTAAGAAAAACCGCAAGATGAATGTTGGAAATATTGTTTCTTTAGATTGGCAAAGTTCAGCAGAAGGAGAGACAATATTACAATATTTCTATAATCCACAAACTATGGGAAGAAAAATATTTGGTATGTTTTATAAATTACTTTAATTATTATTGGTGGTGGGTCTTGTAAGTTTCACATAGGCCTACTTTGGAAAAACTGCTTACCAAGCACAAACACATAGGTTAGGGGGAGGGGGGGGGGAGACATCATGACATTAAAATTCCTCTTGAGTGACATATTAATTAAATGGTACGCTTCCTATGACAGCTTAAATAAAACATATTTTCTAAAAATACAAGAATATAGCAGTGTTTATCCGAATGGATAGTAAGACGTAGTGGCAAAAAACAACACAGAATATGGTGATTCAAATAATATACATTGATTGTATGTTTTTAATTAATAGAAAGTTAAAAATGTAGGGCCTACTCTCCTAAACTCACAGAAAAACTCAAATACTTACAAAATTTAAATGTTTTGGTTCAAAAATACTAACAGTTTAAAAAGTTATCAATTTTTATACCACTACAATCAAAATATTTTAATGGCTGACTTTTTTTGTGTACTAATTAATCACACCATGAGGTAAACTTCATGATTTTTTTAAAAATATAGTTTCTCGAAAGAAATTGTAGGCATACACTACCCAAAATTTGAACACGGCACCAAAACTATTTTAGTAGGCCTACTAAATTTGATACTATTTCAATTTTATAAACTATCCCAACATAAAAAACCTAACTTTTTTATGTACAGGTAATTGTTTTACCTGCACTAAAATCTCAATTAACAAACATACCATTTCAAGTTTCACATTAAAGGTGCATCAGTAAACATTAAATTCCAACAAAATCAAACTTTCTATTTATTATTTCATTGGTTGCAATCATTTTAATTTTTAAATATATCAATTATTGTGTACCTACTAAATATCTATGTAATTATTAAAATATATTGCCGTTATAAAAAACTGTTTCGCTTGGAAAAGTAATTTAGAGGTGTCTAGAAAGAGTATTTTGCTTTATATAAGATGTTGGCATTATGTGTCAAGTATCAGGTTAATCTGTGCAAGGCATTGTTAATCGTTGATATGAATGAATGTTATTTTTGTGATCTAGGCCCTCTAGATGAGTACAGTGACAATCTTAATATTGGTATTATTCAAATCGCTATATTCTAATTGAGAGTTTTAATAATAAAAGAATATTTTTATTTCTTATACCTATAACAAAGAAAAAGTTTATTCTGTCATAGTAAACATACTATTTTCGCATATAAAAATTAAGAATTTTTTTATGAACTGGTCAATGGGTCAAGTGATTAAAAATTATTAAAAACAAATAGGCCTAAGTATTTAATTTGATTGATTGATTCTTTATTTGGTTTATAAAAAAATCCAAGTTGCTTGTACATATATAAACATCCCAGTATTGGCGTGGATCAAAACCAATTAGTTTTAAACATTTAGGATAGTGGAAAAGTTTATAGAAATTTATTAAGTGTCTTCATCCGATCATACAAAATAATTTAAAAGCAGGCTTTAACTCCTACAAAATTTATTTTATTTTATGATAGTAATTATATATTAAATTACAAAAAACAACATTAGGATAGCCCACATGTGTACATGAACCAGTATGCAAACACTCATCCTAATTTGGTAAACTGATAACAGAAAAAATAGTTCAAACCTACACAATTCACAAATGGTAAGTTCCTTGTTGCATTGTCATGTGATATTGATTGATTTGTTCTTTTTAAAAGAAAAAAACCCTGTGGCTCGTACATATAAAGTTTATTTACCTAACTTCTCTTTCAAACCTATTTAAGTTTAGGTTTTTATTCTTAGTTTCTTTTGGTATTTATTAAGGTTTTTTAAACCCTGCATCTATATTGAAAAAAATACCATATGTGGTTGTGTTAAACTGGGTGCTGGAAAAAATTATTTCGACTTGTTTGAAACTTTATATACCATTACCACAGTATCAAAAAATATTGCTTCCTTTAATTTCAATACACCCAAGCTTTTAATTTTGTCTTCCTCATTATTAGTTGAGGGTAGACAAAATACGTTTCATATTGCTGCATTTTGCAACATTATCAGTGGTATAAAATGACTCTTGAAAGTATTCCCCAGACCACATTTAAGTAGGACAGATATTAGTTAATCAAAGCAAAATAAATAGGCTTTAGTATGTGCGGGGTAAATTTATATGAAAGTTTCTTTAGTACCCCAATTGGAGCTCTAATTTTTTTAGTGTAGTGATTGCCAAGAAAAATTTAAGAAGGAAAAGTAAGTTAAATGCTTGTTTGTAAAAGAAATAACTTGAGTTTAAGTGAATAGGAGCTTACTTTTGCAAGGGAGTAGGGCCAATTTGTTTAAAAAAACTTGAGTAGTTAAACTGAAGTGTTTACTTATAAACAAGTACCTATTGTATTTATTTAAAAAAAATATATTATTTTCAATGCCTCTTTTGTACATCATTGCTGTTTTATTCATTTTAATATCCTAGGTCTTCTAAGGAAACATCTTTGAGAGATTCATGTGTAATCAATGACCATGATGCATTCTTCACAGGAAGAGCCTTTTAAAAAAACACAAACCCTTTTTTTACAGCCAAAATTGATAACATTTTACTAGCTACTTTATTAGTGTTAGGGTACTTTATTTATTTGAGGTATTTAATGTGCACTTTCTGAACCAACTTATTTTATCTGCGTGTAAGTATTTCAGAGAGCGAGAGTGAAATGATTACCAATTTTTCCGGGAGAGTTAGTCTCACATACCGTCCAGAGTTATTTTACATGCCACAATCAACATGGAATCAACAACTTTATTCTCTTCCAAAGTTGTACTATGGATTTGTATCGTTTAAGAAAAATCAGTTGACCCTGGTTGGATTTGAACTCATGAATGTCTGGTGCTGAAGCGAGCACTGTACTCCAAGACCACTGAGGTTGACAATTTTATTAGTGTAATTTTATACATATTGACAATATTTATCAAAAGTGATGGTTGCAGAACAGATAACTTGATATATGAATACATGAAAGTAGCTCTACTATCTTTTCTAGCTGTAAGATGAGGCTCTTCCTTTGAAAATTGGACTGTATGATAGTATTCAATGACTCACCTCCAGTTAGGCCACACTGCTTCAGATACATACAAATCTAGCATTTTAATATATTACTTTCATTGACAATACGGCAATTCATTGATTCAATCAACTAGACTATTTAATAATACTCTCCCCCTTAAGTAACACATTTATAAAGTGGGGGATGAGTCCTCAACAATTTCCCTGGTAGCTTTGTCCCTGACTACACAATAAATTATATTCTTTAACCTGAAAAGTGACACCTGAACATGGAAATCAAACCCCTGTCCAGGTGTCATTTTTCAGTTTAAAGAATATGATATCTAGATATGGCTATAATCGTAATTAACATAAATAATTGCTTTGTTATTCAAGCCATTACAACAAATAATGTTTTGACCTCTGAACTGTTACCAATCCAAAGAATAAAGAGTTTTGTTCAGTTTCAGCTCTAATAACTAAGGTTAACCAAACAAACTTTTATGTTTAATGAAGTTAGTGGTCTAAGTAGATCAGAAAATAAACCTAATTTTGTTTTCTTTTGATTACTCCAGGAGTTCTGGAGAGACCTTGCGTTCCATCGAGCATAGAAGAAGTATCTTACAAATTGTTCATTACTGGAAAATCTGGAGTTGGAAAGTCTGCCACCGTTGCTCGTCTTGCTGGGGCCGCCACAAAACATACAAACAGTTATATTGAAACATTGGGCATTAGAAAAAGCAACCTTTACTGGCCAGTCAAGATTTGGGACAAAATTATTCTTTTCAAACTCCAATTTTGGGATGCAGGGGACAACAGCATAAAGAAATACAGTCATATATTACCAGTATGTATTGATATAATTACAACTAACAATACAAGTAACTCAAGGCTACTAAAAACTTGTTAATTTATTAATCACTAAAGGTAATGAATAGTTAATTTTATAAGTAAAATTTCTTTTAAAACAATGATTTGTTTAGTAAGATAACTTGTACTATATCAACTTTTATCGTACAAGACTGTACCATCAAGTTAGTCTTTTTCTCTAGAATAAAGGAATGTTGATAATAACTATTAAAATGCGTGTTCATTTGTATTAACATCTGAACTGTGTGCGTCTTTTGTACAACATTAATTATCTTCACTACAGTCTGTGCGACACTGTTTGATATAGGGTGAATACATAATAATATATGTATTACACCTTCTTTGAGAATAATTACTATATTTGTGGCACAGTATACAAAACATGAAACATCTAAGACACCATACTTCCAAGGTATTGAGCAATCAGCAATGGTGACCACAATTATAACAACAAAAAGTTGAAGCATGAATTAATTATTTACTTTCAAACAGACACCATTAATTGTCACCAAGTTTCACATTAATTTCAGGGTTTCTCAATAAAGTGCAAACCCTTGCTGCCTACTTAAATAGAAAGCAAGTGTAAAGTTATTTAAATTTTTTGTATCCAGGGTTGGAAAAAAACAGTTTAAAAAGAAAAAAAAACCCAGCCCAACCGGGATTTTCTGGATTTTTTAGGAAACTTTTTTAAGTTTTGATTTCCACATACTACATGTTGTGTCTAAATATATTATTTATTGGTGAAACGAAACCTCTGATGTATTTAAGCAATAAGTCAAGTGTGAATTAAAAAGTAAATTTGTAAATTAAATTATTATTATTAGCACCTCGTCTTACTACCCGTTTGAATTATATGCAGTAAATTAAATTAATAATGTGACTAGTATAATGCACATAGACTGTTATGCCACTGCAATTAGACTTTTTTCATGTAATTATAAAAAAAAAGTTATATATCATACCAAGTTAATTATTAGATAATTTTATAACAAACTTTAATATGTTAGAAGGTTTTAAAGAACTACTAAAAAATGCCTAGATTTAATACATATAATCAAAGCAGCATAGCCCTATTTTGTATTTTTGATGTATGTAAATGTATGTACATTTAAATCTACTTGGGAATGTTTTTTCTTTGTTTTTATCTAATTTTCCTGTAGGCCTACTATATAAACTTTCTTAGTTACAACTTCACTGCGCAAGCTATGAGGTAAAAACACACTTCCTCTCCATGCTGTGATTATCCCTTCGTGTACACAGAATGAACAGATGGAAAACCACGTAGGTATCTGTCTACATACTGTCGGACCAATCAGTTTTATGGCTAGAGAAGGGAATCCCCTGCACACATACTACTTAACCAGTCAGTTTCAGCTATCTAATTAGAAGGGGGAATCCCCTTATTCCGCATCTGAATGACACTTCCTGTTCATTTACTATGAGTTATTCACACACTTTGGCTGCTTATATAATTATACAATATTGAAAACAAAGGAAATTTTGGAAAAAAAAAGCAATTGCTTAGTGCACCATGTGGGTTTTTTCAAGTGGACCCACCCAAAAAAACCAGAGTGGAGTTTGGTAAACCCTGTTTGTATCTTGTGTCAATGTATAAATGATTATAAATTTTCTTGTAAGTATATGATATCAATATATCTGACTGGTACAAAATTGTGTTAAAATATTTTTGTAGACTATGAGCAAAATTGAATCAGAAACTAACTAAATGATTAATATACACTCTGATATAAAATAAGTGGAATGATAACTACAGCTACATGGATAAATTTTATAGAATAAGTATATATATTAATTTTTTAAATTATTATTATTTTCATTAATTACAGCTACATGGAGAAATTTTATAGAATAAGTATATATATTATATTAATTTTTTAAATTATTATTATTATTTTCATTTGTTGGAGTTCAATTATTACCGTCAAAACTTTATTGTTTGTTTACATTTGTAGTTCACTGTAACACCGACAGATGTCTCATGAATTTAGTCTTTAAAGGCTTTTTCAAATAATAAACCGTTAGTGATGCTCCAGCTAAGCGCTGTACCGGTCGTGCTATAAATTGTGTTAACAATAGTTTATACATATTGTGTATTTCGATCACTACTCTGCCCAACATCATTAATTACAGCTACATGGAGAAATTTTATAGAATAAGTATATATATTATATTAATTTTTTAAATTATTATTATTATTATTATTTTCATTAATTCTTCAAGAAATACAATTTAATTTCAGGCATGCAGAGAAAAAACTGATGCAAATATATTTGTATTCTCATTGATGGACTCGAATAGCTTCCTAGATCTCCCCCAGTTGATGAGTAAAATGACACAAGACGGAGATAATCCGGCCAACATTATTATTGGAACAAGGTATGGCAGTGACCAAGTCCCACCTCATGGTGCTTATACTCAGGACTTGTGGGTGTCTTACTACCCATCTGGGATATCTGCATTGTTTTAACACTGTGTATAACTACATGTTG
Source organism: Timema shepardi (assembly GCA_902151425.1). Classification (NCBI taxonomy): domain Eukaryota; kingdom Metazoa; phylum Arthropoda; class Insecta; order Phasmatodea; family Timematidae; genus Timema; species Timema shepardi. Next base: position 18,724 of record CABFVX010002022.1, read on the forward strand.
AGGTTATATGCCTATGTAGTAATTACACTCATAGGTTAGGGATGAGTTAAGTTGAATTTAGAAGAAGTGCAAATACATTTGCATGGAGGTAGAGTGAAAAACAATCCAGGGAAAACCTCCCTTAATACACCCAGTTGGATTCGAACACCAATCTCCCTGTCATCAGCAGTCCAATCTACTGTGAGAATGACACCATATACTATTTCACCACCAAAGTTTATGTCTTCATTTAACTAAATGCAGAAAGGAATGAAATTCATGAGGTGGTCAAAAAGAGAATGTATGCAGTCAATGCTTGCAAATGTTTTTAAGCTGTTGTCGACTTGTCTCCATATATTATACTGAGGATATACAAAACTATAATCCTATCGGTTGTTCTTTATTGATGTGAAGCGTGGTCTTTCACTTTGTACCAAGATAATAAGTTTAAAATATTTTGAAAACAAAGCACTGGGAAAAATATATGAGCCTAAGAGGTATGAACAAACAAGAGAATAGAGAGAGTTACAAAATTAAGAAATTCATGGCTTGTTGGGGTGTGTGAAGCTTTTAAATATTAAAATTCATATCTCATTCACTTTAATACCTACAATATTCTTCACACTTTCAAAAACATACCAAAGCTGGAAGAAAACTTACTTTATGAACATACTTACTTGAAATATCTCACTAAATATGACATATTTCAACATAAACTCATCTTCATAACAACTTCTAAACCATTTTTTTGCACCGACTAGTGATTATATTACATCTATAGTATGTAATTCATAAAATAATATGGTCTCTAAATCTTTCTCTTTACGTATATATGAATTCCCAAACATATTAAGGCTAGTCAAAGTGTTTAGGCTGAGGTATGTGGCATATGGGTGATTACAAGTATGTGTGTACACATTTTAGTTGGTAAACCTGAAGATACATGACGCCTTGGTAGACCAAGACATTGACAAGAGAATGATGTTAAAATAGGTTTGAAGGGGGTAGGATATCACATTAGGGATTGGATGGAAGTGTCTCAAGGTAGGATTGAATGGCGAGCTTACGTTCTGGCAACCATAGACTTTATATAGTTCTTTAAGGACAGAGAGTTAGTTATAGGGAATATCAGTTTCTTGATTTGAACAATGGTCCTCAATATTGTTTCTTTCTTGTCTGTGAACAGTGCTTTTGTTATCTTGTTATGTATACTATGAATATGAAGCAGCAATGTTTATGGTCCTGTTTTCAGGTGCAACGTCCTAAATAGGTTGGAGGTTTCATCCGCAGAACTGAAGGAGTTTGAGCAGAAATGGCAGGTTCCTATACTCAAGATTGACAACAAATGGTCAGGAGAGAGAAATGAAGTTCATGAGGTGGCACCACTGCTCAACATAATATGTGAACGACTATGGATAAGAGACCAGGAATATCTTTTAAAACAAGGCCTTGCCAGATAATATTTACACAATTTTTAATATTCACAAAACAAAAAGTGTTTTTTTTCTGCTTAGATACTTTATTACAAATATGTTTATATTAATGTTTTATATTTTCAAATGTTTAATTAATGCCAAGGGCTTACCCATTCATTTCTTCATTAGGTTTAACTTAGGAAACAATTATTTTGAATTTTTTTTATTGAGAATGACATGTTACTCAAGACATGTCACCTTTGTAAGTAGTGACAATTATTTATACTTACTCTATCAATTAAAACTTTTGTTCTATAAGCTATTTTGTATTCCTATATTTAGGTGTGTCTTAAAAGAGGTCCTTCTTTATAATTTATTTGAAAAATGGGTCCAAACATGGATTTGTAGCTTGATTTAATGCACCACTGCACTACCAATTATTCTATCTGGGGGGTTGTCGAGGTCTGGCACAAATTTCACCTTTTAACCTTCCTAAGACTCCAGAACCAACCACAGTTAGAACAAACAAATATAATTCATTTTAAAGGCTGAAATAAGCTAAAATTATACTGGAGGGCTCTCTCAAAAGTAATGCATAAACTTATTTCATGTAGAAAAAATTAAATACTAAATGTTAACATAAAAACCCTTCAATGGAGTTTCCTTCTTGGCTGATGATGGCTTCGGTCTTAAATTAAATGGAAATAAAGAAACAATGTGTACAAATAAGTTTATCAAACTGTTTGTTTTTTATAATAAGATTTAAGTGTACAATAAAGAAACAATACATTTTACCTTCTCTTATCTTTATATAACAAAAATTTTGAGAATATTTTTTTGGCAAAAGCAGCTTTGTTATTCATTAATCAAGATATCATTTTTTAGTCATTGATGTTTAAATTATGTTAGAGAACACATAATCTGAAACCAATATTTTGTTTATATATTCCTGTTTATGGTTTTTTTTAAACACATTTGAAATCTTGTATGTGATAGAATGCAAATTTTTTCATAACATCTCATTTATGAGAAAAATAAGAAATATATGTGCACTATGAATGTGTGAATAAAAGTAATAAATAGCAATAAAAATGTCAAATGAACTTGAAACTTATTTTCCTATATTTTAAATATTTGCTACAAATAAATTAATTTCTTCTTACACCCATCTCCTCTCTTATGTGGATACTCACAATTTTTCTTTAAACCCCATTAATACCCATCTTCAACTTTTCCTTCAATAGTTTGCTCTTGCTTAAAATAGCATACAATGAACTAATTATGTAGTTATTTCAACATGATGCTTAATATGACATGAAACTATCTTAATAAATCTGGCATCAAAAGATTATATTTTAAAGAACCAAATATAGGCATAAAGTTCAATACAAACTTTTACCCCTAAACCTATAAAGTTTATTTCATATTTATCACCCTTCATAAAACCACATAAGAACCCATTCTATCATCAAAGAATGAGTCCTCAGAACCATACAACAGTTCGTTCAAATATATTTTAGAAACATGGCGGGAATGGAATGGAAGTAAACCAAACAAGTGTTTACTGAGAAGGTATGACCAGAAGACATTTCTCAATTGAATTTTAAAAACTGTTACATAAATTTGAAAATAATTTAGCACTATAAAAATTTCAAACAAATATTTCACAATTCAAACTGGCACTTTACACACACTTTGTTTTTTAAATATGTTTGGTACAATAAATGCATAGGTAACAGGGAATAAGTCTAAAAAAATTATATATATATATATATATATATATAGCCTTAGACTCTCTACCCCCATCCTCTCCTTAAAAAAATAACACATATTATAACTTTAGTTCTAATTATAATTTTCCAAACTTTAATATCCTCCTTGTACCCCCAAAGTGTCATACTATTTGCAATCTCATGGTGGAAAAAGAGCATAAATAAAAATCTTTATTTCTGAATCAACTATATTAATAAAATGAAGAGTTTGTTTATCTGTCATGAGCATTGTGCGATATCTACCTCATGCAGTGAGCTGACATTTTAAAATTAGTAGCCAAACACGTGCACTTCGAATGTGAAATTTTTGATTGTTTTTTTTAGATCTATTAAAAACTGTGTCGAAAAAATTAAATTATGATATTTTTATTCTGTCTGTTTGAAACATAAAAAAGCGTTGCTCGAGGTAACGTTGGGCACTTTTGATAGTGATTAACAAGTTTTAAAAACAACAAAGTTATATTGGTTGTCAAATTTATTAAAGTTCATAAAAGAAACCTGGAGTGATTTCTCTTTTAAAACATAGGTCATTCCCAATGCATGAATATATAGCATCTTAACCCATTCCCTGGTGCGTGCTTAGCACAGCGATCTATATTCCATTCACGATAGGTTTTTACCTGGATGACAGTTCGAAAATCATATGTTTAGGTTTTGGGTTGCCAACACTTGTAAGTAAAGATCTTTAATTACCTGTTATATATTACATTTGAAATAACGTAAACTTAAGTTTTCTCATACTATTTCATTTTTTTAAATAATTTATTTTTGTCCAACTCGAAACAATATTTTAAACAATTAAAAGTACTTATTTTTAGTTTTGGAACGTTACTGATTTCGTGTAATATAGTGCACACAACAATATCTTTTAATAAAGGCATCGTATTTACTTGAAAAAGAGAAAATCGTCATTTTTTTACATACAATACATGATTTTATGATTATTTTATCGTATTTTGAAATATTTAACTGAATAAAGTATTTTCATCAACTGCGTGTCCTCATCATTATAAAAAAAACTTGTTTACCGTTATGTTCAATCATATGGTTTAAATTCGTCAGTCGCCATTTTGAGGCTATGTTCGTTAGAAGTTTTTGTGAAAGAGGTGTGAATATTTTTTTAAGTGGAATAAAATGATAAATAAACTTTTGTGTTTGACCTCAAATAAATATATAAATAATATTGGCCTAAATCATTGTGGTTAACTATCACATTAATATATTACCATCTGTTTTCATTACAGTCATCCAAAGTGATAGATGTCAGCTGTTGGTGTAGTGATATATTAGGGATAACTTCTAGTAACATTTCGAGCTGTCATTCAGGTAAACTTAGCTTGTGAATGCCTTATACATAAGCCTGGCAGCTATTTTTCTACTCCTATACTCTTATTTGAAACATATTTTTGCTATTCACATATTTTTTAATTTATTGATTGATTTATGGTCAGAGTATAGAATTTAACTTGTAACCCCATCTGTTGGCTTCAACATGAAGTAATCAGACTGGCTAAAAGTACAATAGTTCATCAATAGATGGCATTACAATAACTTATTGCAATGAAACTTTGATTCACGCCCACGCCAGGGAATGTTCTGCCAAACAAAGACGTTCAACGCCCGCACCAGGGAACATTTGACCAAACAAAGACATTCAACACTTCCAGTAGGGAATATTCGACCAAACCAAGACTTTCAACCTATACCAGGGAATGGGTTAAGGTTATGACTTGGTTTTAAGGCTGTGTGATATTTAAAGTTAAATCTTTTTCTAAATTTTGATAAAGGTACCTTGTTCTAAAGCAGTATTATCCAAACTATGGGATGTGATCAGGTTGTCAGGCCACTGGGCTACCCACAATGTTAACAATACTCTTTTACAGTTTGATAAAAGATGACCACAAATAAACTCAACTATAGCTAAAAATTTGCAACCAGTTTATTTACAATCATTAATTACATTACACTTGCTTCTTTATGTTGATTAAAGTGTGTTATGGAGGATCTAAATATCAGGGCCAAAGCTGTTTTATTTTCATTGCCGTTTTTTAAATCTTAACCAAACTAAAGACCAAATGTATAAATCAGCTCAAGGCCAGCTCAAACATGAAAGTCACACACACTACCGCTGAGACTGGCATATTTAACCGCATAAAGGTTGCCACTGCACAATGGTTGCACTCTGTTTCTTGGTTTATAAAATTTCACACAACTTTGACTTTAAAAAAAAAAGGTGTGTTAAATTTTGACTTATTTGCTCATAGTAATTCCCTCTGTTTTGTCATTAAGTCTATTTATAGATGAGCATAATGGACTTGCCAGTGCAGTCCTAGCGAGCTACAAAATATACCTTGGAATCTGGAATTTTTTCTATGGCAAATGTTAAACAGCAACTATGATATGAGAACACAGTTTTTGAAAGAGTAATTTTAGAAGTAAAAGTCACAGTATATTCGAGCTAATCCAGTATTAAGTACAAAAAAATATTTTTTTAAAAGCTTCACATAATGGTTGTACCCCAATTCAACCCCACCCCCTTCCCCCCCAATAACTAGGCATAAAAAATGTGACGATTATGCGGTGAAATATAATAACTGTCAGATAGTACAGCTACTAAAGTTAATGGTCATCATGTAGCGTTCATAAAAAAGCTACAAGTTCAAGATCAAAACAATAAAACTGGACACTATAGTTTCAAGTGATATCCTACCACACCAGCAATAGAAATGGATAAACTCACCAAGGCCCTATTCATCTGTGTGCACGTCCCTAGCTGGCTTCCCCACAAACACAACCGGTCACCGCAAACATAATGTGTTGACTGACAGCGCGAGGCCTGGAGACGCTTCAACAATGTATTTTTGCAAAAGATGCCGGGAAAAAGTATGACGTTTCCGGCTTGAGAAGATTGCGTGAGCAAATAAGACTATTCTGGAATCTCCCCAACGCTGCTCGTCGCATACTCCCTGCCCATTACCCCTTCCCTCTCTCCTTTTTTTCTGTGTTTTCTCTTGTATGTGTAACCCCTCCTTTCCCCCTCTCTGAGAAACTAAAATCAAATAAATTCTGGTAGGAGAATGGTGATAAAGACACTTGCCAGGATAGTATCCTAGGACACATCTGCTTGTTCTAAATAATGTAAGCTCTAAATTATCTTTTGGCTTTTGTATGTGTAAATTTCTTTTTGGCCTAGATATCATCTTTTATATTACGACTTCAAATTATGAAGTTCATTAATCTTGGAAAAACTTTAATATGTTTAACCTTTTTAAACTTGCAAAAGATTTAATATGTACGTTGAATCTGGAAGACATTATAATTTTATAAGTCCTTTTGACTTGTAATATGATTATTATGTGTAATGTTCACTAATGAGTAATTTATATAAAAAGCCTTGTTGACATGGGAGAATTATGATACGTAAATCATGGGCTTTGTTAAAAAATGAGAAGGTCATATGATTATGACGTTTATCTTTAAAGTTCTTAGACTTGTGTAAGACGTATGTGTAAACTTAGGAGTCCATCCGACTTAATTAATTCTGAGATGTTTATCTTTAAAGTCTTTAGGCTTGTGAATCATTTAATATCGTCAGATGTTGATATCCTTCAGATTGTGGATATATTTGAAAAGTTTAATGGTGGGAGTCCCTTTGACTCGTATAATACTGAATTGGTTCAAATCATTAAGTCCCCTTTTTGACTAGGGCAATGTTTTGAGATAGATGTATAGTGCTTGAAGCCCTTGTAGATTTGTATGTATTAGATTCTTTAAAATGCTCAAAGTCCTTGTGACTCCAAATACATTTAATAAGTTTAGTTCAATCCTCAGTCCCGGCACAGATTTATCTGATTACCAAACCCTTCCTTCACCTCTGACAAGACATCTTGTGAATGTGGGGAATGCCAGGCCTCCACCGTGGTTCGGATTCCACGTTAACTGTAGGTCCTTCATTTCATCTCACAATCACCCTACCGTTACACATTAGCGTAAGTGCGTACAACCAGAACGGGTAGTAAGACGCAGTGCTAATAATAATAATAAGTTTAGGTCCATACCTTGTCTGATTTGAGCATGAGAAATCATGCAATTAAATATTCTAAATTTGGTTGATTGTGGGAACTTACTATTTAACATGTGTGAAACTAATATTGTATAATATTGTTAGAGTCTTATATATATGATTTCTGGTCTGTTGGTTCATTTCTTTTTCTGGCACGATAATTTCTGAGTGAGTTTTGAGGAAACAGGAGCAAGTATATTAGAGTATGATATATTTGTCTTTTAAGGTCCTATCGGCTTACTCTGGATTTATTCTATTATTTTTTTAATACCTTTAATAAGTGTATGCCTGCCTTTGTCCTGGAGGAAAAGGAAGGGGTTACAATCCCTCATCTCCCTATTGAGTGGTATTACAATATTTTACACTAATCAAGTAGTTTTTTTAATGAACCTAGCTTGTATTTAAAGTAATAAGAGTAAGTTTAGACATGAAACTTTTATTTGTATGTTCAGACATTTTTATTTTCAGTTTAATTTGGTCTATATTCAACAGCATAGAAAAGGTATAGGGCTAGTCATAATTATGTTTTTCTAACATAGTAGCAAAGCAAATCTTACAGCCAAACGAGATAAATTCTTAATTTTTTCTCTTTTTTTTACATTACAAACCCCCCATCCCCTTCAACTTTTCCTCTGCCCAGTTGAGTTTCATATCTAGCCTTGCTGGTAATTATAAAGTACTCTAATTCTATAAGGAAATTCTCTTTTCGCTTTATGAGGTAATTGTATTATATTTGGAAGACGGTATAGGAAAGGTGGATAGAAACATATGGCCTTTACAATAAAAAGAAGAACACAGTTCACACTTTACACTGCTGCCAATGGACAAAGAGGTAATGGTTGCCTCTTAAAGAAAATTGATCGTCACTGCCCAATCCCCCGACCTAGGTTTCATTCTATCGGAACTCATCAGGGAGGAGTGTGAAACGCGCAACGCAACTTCCTAAAAGAGAGAACCAAACAACACAAAAGGTGAGAAAAAGGAAAATGTTAATATCCACTTTTCCTATACCTTCTTCCAAATATAATACAATTACCTCATAAAGCGAAAAGAGGTTTTCCTTATAGAGTTATATCATTATATATTTGCATCCAATGTCCTTTCCCTGTGTTTGTCCTCTATGTTATACCTTTCACACGTTCCTATCTATGTGTTCTCTCATTATTTACCTTTTTCCTTTTCTCCCCTTTTGTGTTTTTTGGTTCTCTCTTTTAGGAAGTTGCGTTGTGTGTTTCACACTTCTCCCTGATGAGTTCCGATAGAATGAAACCTAGGTCGGGGGATTGGGCTGTGACCCTGATGAGTTCCGATAGAATGAAACCTAGGTCGGGGGATTGGGCTGTGACGATCAATTTTCTTTAAGAGGCAACCATTACCTCTTTGTCCATTGGCGGCAGTGTAAAGTGTGAACTGTGTTGTTCTTTTCACTGTAAAGGCCATATTGTGTTCGTCCCCCCTTTTATTGGTTTCCATCCACCTTTCCTATACCTTCTTCCAAATATAATATAAAGTACTCTAATTGTGATATTTTGATTGGTTATTCATAAGTAAACCTCCTATTAGACTTTTTTAAATCATATTTTGGTTGAAGAATTTAGATAAAGTTTATGTTAAGCTGGGTTGCTAGCTTTTTAAGTTATGTTGATCCAGGTCACAGATACATACATTTGAGAAACACTTTTTATAAACAGATGGAATCCCCAATTCAGATAAGATTAAGCTAAGATGAATATTTCTATAATTATATTAAAAAATAATTTACAAACACAAAAATTAGCTTTTATAACATAGAATATACTACCTATTGATAGCACGGCAAAAGCGTAAGTAACATGACCATTGACCGTACACACACAAATCAAAATTATAATTTATATCACATTGATTTGTTTGTTCTGCACCCGAGTGTTGTCATAAATTGTATCCCTTGGATTTTGACTCACCCCGAGCTATAACTTACCAACTGTCCTTCTAAACTAAGTACTTAAATTGTCCTGTCATCTGGCCATGATTTATATCCCTGTGTAAGTGTAGAGGAGAGCGGAGAGATTGGTAGGACCAATGGAAGAAGACGTATAAGGAAATTTTTCCCCCACCTTATTTTATTCAAAGTATTTAACGTGCACTTTCCAAACTGATATCAGCACACAAGACTTTCTATGAGCAAGAGCGAAAGAGTCTACCAATTTAGCAGGGAAAGGTATTTCCGCATACCTTCCAGGGTTCTTTTACATGCCACAATTGACATGGGGTCGACAGCACTTTATTTCCCTTCCGATGAAAGTTGTGCGGATTTTTATCGAAGTCGACGAGTTTAAGAGTAATGTGGTACAAACTTATGTATTTAACTATGAACATGTGTATCAAGAGTAATAGTTATGATGGTAATAATTAAAACAATCAAAGCAATAATCCATGTTGAAAAATGTTTATATTATTTTAGTCCACCAATTCATAGAAAACCTGAATAAAATTTTAGATTTTTATGGAATAACGTACAGGCAGAAAGTATGTAGGACCAAAGAATGCAGGGTTACTAAACCTGTGGTTAGCGGAACCTCTTCATGTTCAACCATACTCCCGTGGGGCTAGCGTTGTATCCCAGCCGGCAACACTCCAACAAGCCACCACGGTGAGCAAGTCGCAATGTAACAATAAAATAGAGCTAATCACAAGGAACCTTTAATGATCTGTACTCAGTTTGACAACAAACCCCTCTCTCATGAACTAATATATTTATGTTTAACTTGGAATAAACAGTCTGATAGGATCCTGACATAAACAAAACATGGAATGTAACAAAAATGGGCCAATAGCTCGTTTATTAGAATAATATATAACATTGAAAAGTATGAGATACAATATGGTAAACTGGCAATAGGCATAATATAAACTGTCTCAGATTCAAAATAAATAATGACTTTCGCATTCTTAGATATAGACAATAATAAAGTTAAATTTTGTAGTCTGGCTCATGCACCGCCACTGATTAATGCAAATTGATAGAAATAAGCTAAACATGTAATGGATAATTAAATCTTGCAACCCTACACAAACATATACACATATCTAATAACATGTAACTTTCTAATGATTCCCTCATAGTTAAATTTAATATATACAAAATAGACGAATACATATCTATGAATTTCCTCTCTATGCTTCCGACTCGACGTAGAGATATTGGCATGCTGACATTAGAAACAAGACATTATTTTAGCAGCTCTGATAGTTGCGCAACCTAACTCTCGACCTGAAAGGTCACCAATATACTTAACTTCATTAAAGTTAATTCTTAGCAGCGAACTTAGTTTAAATGACAAGTCCGTTAAAAATAATAAAATCAACAAACGACTAACACTGACAATAATCTACATATATATGCAAATTTGAAAGACAATATTAGCAACAAAATAAACTAACACCTAAATGATCCAAAATGATGGCTACATAATTACGGTAGAATAAACCCTAACCTCTCCTACATAATAACGATAGAATAAACCCTAACCTCTCCCATAGGTCCCCATCTTTACAATGACTTACATCCTATTGAGTCCTTGTGACTTAATGGCATCAAAGAGTAAATAACAAAATAAACTAACACCTAGACGATCCAAACAGATTGCTACATAATAACGGTAGAATAAATCCTAGCCTCTCTCGTAGGTAAACATAAGCTATGTATAAGTCCCATCTTTACAATAACTTACATCCTGACGAGCACACAGAGACTTGGAGGTCCACTTACGTTCATCAGAACGCGCCTGCACGTAAACACAGTTTTAGCTTTAGGCTTAGGCGAAACAATTGCATGTAGCGCCAGTCTTCCAGATCGAGTTCTTGTTGTGATAGCAAACAAGTTGTTCCGTGGCGTGTTTATCGGCTTCTTACTAGAGTCCAGCTTGGTAGTCAAACAGGGTAAGCGAAAATGTTGTGCTTGGTGCTTGTCTCGTTTATAGCCACGGTACAATGTGACTCATTTAACATAACAAGCAACTAATAAAAATGTTTGGCATTATGGTTTTAACATGCTTTAATAACTTTTTTTGCTATCTTATAAATTTTCTTAGCCCAAAATTTTGAAGCATAAATNNNTTTGAAGCAGAAATGGGGGGGGGGGGGACATTGATCTTGTGTACGACAGGGTGTCTACCATCCGGGAAAACTGGAATTAGCCGGGAATTTGGAGTGGCCAGGAAAAAACTGGAATAAGTTGGGAATTTGATAAATTACAACAAAAAATCCAGTAAAATGTTGTTTTACTCAAAATATGAAATATAATTATCATTTAATCAGTAAATTACAATGTGATTTAAACTGTCCTTTTTTGTAGCTGTGTAATATATTTAATAATTTTCTAGTTCCTAGTAGATTGTGTTATTACAAATTTAAAAAAAAGTGTTCATTCGAATTTGTATTATTAATAAAAAAAGATTAATACAAAACATGGGGGAGGGTGGGAGAAGGGTGTGACGTATTTTTTAGTCAGGAATTTAAGGAAATGATCAGGGAAAAAGTTAGGAATTTCAATGGTCAAATTGAGTAGACACCATGAATTGAGATAAACCAAACAAGGCTCCATTAAAAAATCACCAGAGTGCACTTAATGATGTGAAATGGTTATGTCTAAGATTAAACTAAATGTCGATCGAGTCTCTCAGGGGAAAAGGTATATGGTCCTCATAGCTTATTATTTCTATGAATATGGCTTGCCAACCTGACAGGATTAGCATCCCATAAATAGAGGGACCAACGCAATACAGCTTTTATAGTTACACTTCACACTGCTGACCTAAGATAACGAAACTTTTAGGAAAAAAATTGTGCAATCACTCAATCTAGATTTTGTTCTATTGGAAATCTTCAGGAGGGAAATAATATCAGAGGTAAGGAAATTGGTAAGGAATGAGAGAAACATACAACTGGACAAATTAACACACGTGACAAAAACATTGAAAAAAGAAACCAAAGTTAGTTGATAAATTTCCCTTTATAAGAGTCATATGATACACAAATGTGCAAATCATAGTTCCCCTGGAATGTAATACAGTTTCACAGTGCTGCTTGTCTCAATCTTTTCAAATTATGTGTAATATTTTCAGAACTGAGAAAATGTGACAAGTACACTCCGTTCACCCTGCAAGGTATCAGTCATTCGTTGATGGCCCTATTTTATAAACTACGCCATATTGCTTGCTACCTTTCAACATAAAAGGAGCACTTGTGTAACATTTCTTATTGCTATTATCAGATTACAAAAAAGACAAATTATTGATAATTTAGTACACGATCAGTCGAATGAAAAATAAATTTAAATTCTGTTTTTAAAATATGACTTGAAATGTTCAGTTATATTTAAATCTAGACTATATAACTATTTATATTTTATTTTACATTTATTATAGTTTTATATGTACAGATCTATGTTAAAGCTAAACTAAGAAGATTGGTAGTTCTAAATAACTATCAATTGGCATTCTTTTAATAATTAATTCAATTATTGTACTATATAACAATAAAAATATTTAAACTTAACTATTGGTTTCACCAACTGATCTAAAAAAATTATGTCCAATCAAAAAAACTTTGCTTAAGATTGAGACTCAAATGGGTAAGATATGAAAAGGAGTAATTATTTAATACAACAGTAAATGACATTAAAAAAATATTCAGGTTGTCAATATCAGTTAAAAAGAATAATTAATCAAACAAAAGAATTAACAATACACTTTTGGTAATTCTATTGAATTAAAGTTAATATCTGGATAACTATTTTCATCCTTTAATGGTAGGATATTGAGTCAAATGTTATTGGACAGAAAGATCAATACTTTTGTCGGATCAAATACTTAAGGTAGTAGTGTTTTACATAACTTATCTGCGATCAGGATTTAGTTTTGATAGTAACTTTTCTCTAGCAAACTAACCTAATGATGTTGTCTCCCAATATTCAAACACCCACTTCGGTGGTTGATGGTCTAAAGCTTTAAAGCTTGATTCACACGTTCGCTGAGAATATAAAGTAGAATCTGCCTCAGTGGTGCAGAAATTCACACACTGTATGTTGATGAATGATGCATTGCAACGTTAACTTAAAACAGCTGATTATCAACATCTTTTATTTTCTAGTGGATAAACATATATTTTAGATCATTCTCCAGATGGATGTTTTCAAATTATAACGCTGTTTCGTGGCACAATCCAATAATTGATACACGCTTTACATTAACGAGTTATTTCAAATCTCCCCACAATGGCCAAGAAAGCTGTCTGCCGGCTCCTGACTGTAGAGCGCATGCGTTGTCAAATGCGCAGGTGCACAGATTTGAGATGGTTGGTTCTGAGATTTGATTGGTTTTCCTGTGCAGAACATCTCAAGCAGAGAAGAGTTGAACTTTAGCAGAAGAGCTCGCACCGATTAGGCGGATCTTATGATTGGCTAAGAGCTTGTCACATGACCATGTTTCTGTTCTGCGCTAGTTTTTTGGTGAATGTGTGAATTCACATTAAGGCCTCACTCTCGCAATAGACTGGACTGCCGATGATAGGGAGATCAGGGTTACAATCCCGGTCAGATGTAATGATGATGGTTTTCTCTGAGAGATTTTTTTGCTCTCCTTCTATACAAATTTGAGTACATTTCCTCTAAATTCAACCTTCCTCATACCTAACACAAGATTGTAAGATAAGTGTATAACCATAACTGTTAGTAAGACAAGGTGCTAAAAAAATTGATTTCATTAGGTAGGTGTTATCAAAGCACTAGCTAATGTAATCCAAATTCCCACAATAAAAGTTTAAGAACTTAATCGTTCCCCTTGTCACATAATCCTGATCCACTTTCATAAAGCAGGAATTGCATATATTCACTGTGGGGTTACATCTTCTCAGAGGTTGTGCCTACATTCACCTAGTGAGGTTATTTTTAGGTTGGTAGCACTACATTAAGGAGGCAACATCTTGAAGGTCTCCAATTAAAACTGTGCAGTTTATATAAATCACACTCCAAATGGCTTTGTTGCAAAGGTGCCAAAATTTAAAGGAAAAGATCAGTAAATATATTAATATATTTTAAGAATTAGTATAAAAGATCTATTTTACAAACTCACATGAAGTTGACCAATTTTGTGTTTACTTTTACTAATTAAGATATAATTATATCAGTCGGCATTCTTAAAAGATTTATGTCTCGTCCAGGTAAAATAAACACATTAAAATGGGCTAGCCTTAACTTACATTTAAATTAGTGTTGATCTTGTAAAAAATTAAAGATACTATAACGTTAGAAATGTAGTTATTTGTCCAAGCATGTTATGGAAAATCAAGATAGTTCACAACTACACTATTCTCTCAAGTAGTGGAACCCCTACCTTTATCTCATAAAGTGCCTATCACAATGTATAGATTTAACACTACAGATGAAATATTTTGTAGTTTTAAATGAAGCACACCACTTGCAAAATAACAGGTTCATGCAGGAATGTATTCAAAGGTTAAAGTGTACAAAGAAAAGCTAATAAAACACAATAGCTACCTTAAATGCATAATATCTGTAAAACAAAAATTGTTCAGTTGCCAACAGATACAAATGTACACATTTGTAAACTAATAGTTATTTACCTCTTTTGAGTTATTGAAATAAAATATTTTATGCATCAATATGTCTACTATCCACGTTTATCATCTTCACTTTTGTCATCTCAACTTTGAGTCCTGTGATTAAGAAAGATCAAATCAGCAATAAAAATAAACATATAGTAAGAAAAGTTCATTAAAAAATAGACCAAGGTAGTACTCTATTCAAAAACAACATATTGATAACAACTTTCAATCAATAATAATCAAATAAATAACAAGTCTAATAAAACTAAGACTAAAAGCCATTACTTATAGGAGCTGTTAATACACCTTCTAAGTGGTCTAAATTATGATCAACTGTCATGTTGTGCTTGTAATGTCGACCAATCAACTATGATGGTTGCAGTCGAGCCAGAGGGTCCACAAGGCTGACAATGGCAGCCAGTGATGAAATGATCCCTAACAGTCCCACTGTCCCAGGACTGAGCCTCATATAGCCGAGCGCAGCCATCGGGATTAGCAAGTCGCAGCCGTTCTTCACAGTGTCCACAAACACATCCTTGTGATCTTGGGCAAAATTCATGGCACGAAGACTCAACGACAGACTTTTTCTTGAGGTGCTGCTGTCAATCAAACATGTCCTCCTCCAACCGTGCCCCCCAAACTTGATATTCTCACGCTCCACAATCCTCCAGATCTCATATATATCTCTCACTAAATTCATAGTGATCGAGTAAAGCCAATACTTATTGGCCACTTTATTCCACTTGTCACCGTTAATGGACACAAGACCTGTCCTTCCAATCCAAAGCACATGGTCAGCCAAAAGAAACAAAGCATTAGCTATCTTGGACAGGGTGCAAGTGATACGCACGGTAACATCTTCGTAATGGACGGTAAGGAAGGCCCCATAAAGCACATCTAAGAATTTGCCGAGCCGTAGTACTGAAACAAAGCATTACAACAATGTATTATTAGTGAAGAAATTAATATCTTAGCTAGCCAATTCGGTGGTCAGATGGTCTAAGAAATCACTCTCACAATAGAATGGACTACTGATTATTGGGGTCAGGGTTCAAATCCCAGTCGGATATATTGAGGGCGTTTTTTTTCTAAATCGTTTTCCACTCTCCCTTCATGCAAATTCAGGTACACTTCCTCTAGATTATAATTTCCCAATTCTTAATACACTAGTGAAATTGGTTCATAGGTGTATAACCTAAACAGGTAGTGTGGCATGATGACAAAAAATAACAACTTTGCACCACTTAACAAAGCGCAAAGTCATATAACTAAGTGAATATAATTGTATACTTTGTTAATTTTAAATTTATATTTGTTTAACATGATTTTAATGTTTTGAACTATCATGAATAGGCCTAGAGCTTTAATTCCCTTCCTGAAATTATGATTATGCTTACACTTTCTGAAGGAACTGAAAGTATACTCCAGGCTCTTAAGTTTGTCAATAGACTGCCTGTTGAGTTCTTTCTGTTGCATAAAGTGCCATGTTGCTTTGCTTGCATATTGCAATAATCTGAAACACACAAACATTTACACACTCAACACAACACAAGTGCAGTGTTAAGAGGGTGAAATTTAGATTAACAAAGCATTAAAAAATATTCGTATAAAACACACACACTTTCTAATGAGCTATTAGAGTTTGGGTCAACATTTTCAAAAAGTGATTATCAGAAAACTTCTTTTAGATTAATTATTAGTGTTTAAAAAACCAAATATACAATCTCATTAAAATGTATAATACTCTACAGATACCTATTAAAAGTAATTTTAGTACAATCTCAATTTTCAAAAATCATTCATTAGTAAGTTACCCTAAATTTAATTATTTACTTATAACTTAACTCCATTTGATCATATGACATCTAAATCCAAGAATACATACACAATTGTGAGACCCACTTTTTTGTTTTTCGAGGAACATAAAACATCATAATTCAACAAAATCTCCAATCAGCATAACAAGTGATTATTTGTGGAGTGATAACTAACCCTAATATAATATAATTTTCACCTTGTCCTATCCAGACACATTATCTCACTTAGTCAACACAAACCAGTTGGTGTTATTTTCAGTTGCAGTTGTTGCAAACTATTTATTTGGGGAAAAGGAGAGAAAGTGGAAATATTAATATTATTTTCCAGATTTGTACAGCAACAAGTTTTGAAAACATTTGTTTCTTATAAGGATTATTAAAAATTAAAATACTGAAAGCGTAACTGATTATTTATAATTCTAATTGTTGGTTCCAAACATTACATTGTGTGTTCATAATCATAAGTAGATAAATTCAAAAAATAAACTCAAAAGACTACTTTGGCTGTAAATTATATGTTTTGAATCTATGTTTGTATCATATTAAACTTTTTTTTTAAACTTTGAAAGCATTTAAAAATCCCATTTTAAATATAGTATCATTAGAGAGGAGACACAAATGGCTTTCTCGAGTCAATTGGCCGGTTTCCACAAAGACAGGTTCTTCAGATAATCCTACCTCACAAAGAGCTTACACAGCAGATCGCTCAATATGAGTACAATGGTTTCTTAGTGATGAACATGCTAAAAATTGAGTTGATTAACAATGCCACATTTGGCAGTGTTTTTATTACAGAACATTGACACTAGTGAACCCCAGTGTTGATGGACTCAACCTGGCTCAAGGAGTGCAGCCAAACTTTTGTAGGTCTGAGGATCTGGTGTATCCTTGTCTATGGCCTAGGTACAAGTAAAGGCAAAAATAGATGTGGCCCTGACATATTTTTCCACAGGGACCAACTTAAAGGAGCTTTTTAGCCAATCGAGAGTAAATTAGAGCAAAACTTTTATTTTATGATGGTCCTTAGCTTGAAGTCTGAAATCTGAGCCATTTTCCACCATCTACAACCTGACCAAGTGCCACAATTTTCAAATGAATATTAGGATCCTTACGGAATTATAGACAGTATATAGATTTCTGGAATATCAACTTTTTCCTTATATTTAACCATTCCCCACCAGTCCTTGAAGTCCAATCACTTGGGTCAGAGTCATGTCTGCCGGTGCTGAGCTTATTGCCAGTTATGTAGCATTAAAATAAATAATACCAGCAGCACACATAGCTAGAGTCGTGTTAAACTGATACTATTGCTTGTTGAGAGCATCTGTACTTATGTCCACAATATCTCAAATCTTTGGGAGGATTGACGATAGCACAAATAAAAACTAGATTAACCTTGCATGAAAAACATTTTGGTTTTGACCAACACTAAAGTTGCTTGGGCATTTGCCATGAAATGTTGGTAAATTAGTACTGCTTGCAATACACAACCCTTTGCAGGAATGGTAGAACACAACAGGTTCTAATTGTTTGCAATTGATGATTAAATAATAAATAATAATAATAATATTTTCTGAAAAAATTGTTAGATCCCTAGCACTCCCAGAATTTTGTGTGAAGCTGTGTGTATAAAACGAGTTCAAATTCAGTGAGGACAAATGAGGAATTACTTGAATAAAGGGGTAGCAGCTTCGTTATAGAAAACTGAGATCAATGGCCAGAGGTTCATTGTGGCCGAATACATTACACCCTCTATTCATAAATGTTAGCACTAAAATCACTATAAGTGGTGGCCGAGTGATTGGTATAGATCAATCTTGAACTCATATTATGGAGTTTTTTGTAAGTATACCTAACAAAAGAGTTGGTGTGATTTCAGTTTAAACTGGAGGTTTGGTGATTATATAATGCTACTGGTACAGTTATTGATAGGACTGTTTATGTGCTATAAGTTTTGATAATTTAGATTGCACATGGGTAGCCCCCGGCCTCTTTTAGTCCGGCCCTCCCACTACTTTTGTACTATCTTACATCAAATTAACTCAAAAGAGTGGGAGACAAGTACTCACAACACACCTACGTATACAAGACGTGTGTCACACATGCTCCCGACAGAGTGAGTGTGACTGGCTGGAGACTGGTTTGACTTCCCCCTTCTCCACCCTTACGGACACAGGGTTGAGTTGGCTAGCTCTCACTCGCCACCTCACTACAGATTTCAGTGAATGTATGCGACACATACATGCTAAATTGTTCGTTGGTATTCCCATTTCATTTTACTGTTAATGTCTAAAGTAATTTTGTATGACATACACAAACATTTTAACTGTTAATATCGCTTTTGATATTGTGATAATGTCCGGTGTTATATAAAAAAAAGAGAAAAGTGGATGCAAAGTGTCTTCAATTTCAAGATAAGTGGACAGAGGATTATTTCTTTATCATACATAAAGATTGTTACATATGTTTACTTTGCGATGAAACTCTGTCCTTACTTAAGGAATACAAACTGAAAAGATATTTTATTTCAAGACATGTTGAATCATGAAAATACTAAAGGACAACTACGAAAAGACAAGATAGAGACATTAAAGAAGAACTCAAGTAACAACAGAAAATGTTCAACAAACAAAGAAAGCAGCATGACTGCTTCGTCAAAGTTAGTTTTGTGGTGAGCAAAAAATATTCTAAGCCATTTGGTGAAGGAGAATTTATCAAAGAGTGTCTGCTCGATGTTGCAAATATAATATGACCTGACAAGAGAAAATACTTTGACCAAATTAGTTTGTTGGGACATACTATTGTTTGACGCATGGAAATTATAGCTGATGACACAGTGCCACTAGACATTTTTATTCAAGGATTTGACGTGGACCTCAACATCACAGAATAATTGTTGGCTCCTGTATTGTTAAAAGGAACAACTACTAGTGAAAGCATATTCAAAGCAGTCAGTACAGTTTTCGGGCTAAAATGGAGTCAACTAAATGAGATGTGCACTAATGTTGCCCCTGTAATGGTTGGTGCAAGGAAGGGATTTATTGAAATAGTCAAAGGAAGTGTGGTAGAATTAAATATCCAGGAGCCAAATTTAACAATTTTTCATTGCATTATCCATCAACAAAACTTGTGTTCACGATTGATTAAATTCAAGAATGTTATGGAAATGATAGTCGGTAACATTAACTTTAGTAAGTCACATTTACTTTATCACCACCAGTTTAAGGAGTATTTGGAATAGATACTTTTAGATTATGAAGATGTGTCTCTTATTACTGTGAAGCGAGTTGTTTAAGTAGGGTAAAATATCAAAACAATTTTATGATTTGATACAAAACATCACAGATTTAATGAACATAAAAGGAAATTCATTAAATGAAGATCAGTGGGTGTGTGATTTATTATTACTTGTAGATGACACTGGACACCCCAACAAACTCAATCTTAAACTTAAAAAACAAGGACAGTTGGTGCATTAATTTAATGGACATGTGAAAGCTTTTAGTAATAAATTTAGATTGTGGGATATTTTAAAAAAACTTAACATTTTCCTACTCTAGCAACTCATGAAAATATTAAATATAATTCATATGGAGATGAACTGACGTCACTAATAGAGCAGTTTGATACAAGATTTGTCGACTTACAAAACAAAGACTCCACATTCACTATATGTGCTTGTCCGATGAATGCTAATGTGGATAAAACTACAGAAATCTTAACGTTAGAGCTTAGTGAGCTTAATGATGATTTAACTCTGAAATCTCAATTTAACTACATAAATTCACTTTGACAGAATTTTACAAATTATATTTGATGGAAGAAAAGTACACTAATCTACGCGCCTTCGCAAGAAAAATAATTACTCTTTTTGGCAGTATATATACGTATGAACAGTTCTTTTCGAGGACAAAGCACAAGTCACAAGGCCATAACATTTGAAGCTTTGTTGTTATAGCCGGAGTTGTTGCACGAAGATATGCTTTGCCAAATAATCAAAAGATTTAATATCGTGCCAGTACTCTTCCAGGGTTGTGTCTCAGAAACTTTTATATTGCCTGAACAAAAAAGGTGTTGAAGGGTCCATTAAAAGAATCATCCATAGGTTGGAAGTTGTGACTGCAGTATGGGGGCAGGCAAACTACTGTTGTGTGATTTTCCATAGCCTTGTCGATAAAGGTTTGGTTCTTCATATGTGTAGTATGTCCATCCAGCAATAACAGAAATGTATTTTAAGCAGTAGAACTAGCATGAGCCAAGAAATGCTTGAACTATTCAGTAGATATCTCAGTTTGCATCCACCCAGAAGGATGGAAAAAAAAAACTGTTCCCAGCAGAAGATGGTAAGAACATTTTTAAACAAAGACCCATCTTGAATTAATTTAAAGTGTTAAAACCAATGCTCAAATTGAACCAGAACACCATTCCAGTTGATACGAAAAACTATCACGAGCGTCCCGGTTGATACAACAAAAGTTTAAAGCATTCCGCATTCCATACTAGAATGATACTTCTTTGTTCTTTCTATTGTTTTCCAAAAAGGTCTCTATTTAGTTTGGAGGAACCCAGGTCCAACTACGATTCTGTATACTGTATTGGATTTTTAACGGACTTAGATGCTACTAACTACACATTTGTATAGTGTATTGTATTTTGTATTACACTGGGTTTTCCAAGAATTTGCTTAACAACAGAGCTGACAATTCCTATAACAATAGAATGACTTCAACACAAATATTTTACAGATCTTAATCTTTCCCCTTCCCTTTTGTAGCCTATATTGTGGTGATTGTTTTTGGAAAGGGTATTTGCTGTTTCTGTTCGTAAGTAGAAAATTTCTTCTACCTTCAGTTTCACATTTTCTTTCATAGTGAAAATATTGTACCTATTTGAAGTTTTGAACTCTATGCCACAAGTGAACCAGCAAAAAATAATAATTTAAGTACATATTTCATTTATTTTAAATTATGTTTCACGTAAAGTTTTATTTATCTACTCAAGTTAGCTACAATATTTCCTTGCCGTGTAAGTCTTATAACTAAACTTAATTACTTCAAAATATTTATTGCCTTTAATAAAATGATAAATGACAAATGGTATTTGTTTGTCGGCGGCT
Organism: Timema shepardi; assembly: GCA_902151425.1. Taxonomy (NCBI): domain Eukaryota; kingdom Metazoa; phylum Arthropoda; class Insecta; order Phasmatodea; family Timematidae; genus Timema; species Timema shepardi. Next base: position 40,491 of record CABFVX010002022.1, read on the forward strand.
CAATCCTTAGAAATGCTAAGTGTATTTAATAAAAACTGAGCTTAATCAGGATATTCATAATTAACATTCAAATTAAAGTTCCAGTATGTGATGTAAGAAATATAAAAATGCATATGAAGTTCCACCACGCAGGTAATACTTAGATAAATTAACATTTGCATGTAATAGAAAGAGATTTACCACTACAGGCTTAGTAAGACAATGGTCGAAACAAACCCATACTCAAGATGTCACGAGGAAAAACAAGATTAGGAATGAAGTTATCCAGGAAAGAGTCGGGAGTAAAGGAAGTACATGAGATAGTAGAGGAAACAAGACTGAGATGGTATGGGCATGTAATGTGGATGGAAAGAGAGAGGATGTCGAAGAAAATGTTATAAATAAAGTATGTAGAAAAATACCACAAGGGGGGCCATGATGGGGAGACCAGATAACAGAAAGTGTTCAAATGAGAGGAGAAGAATGGAAGAAATTAAAGGAGGAAGAGTGGTGGACGAATAGAGGAAAATAGAGGCATTTTACTAAACTGACCCAGCCAAAGGATTGAAACAGTTGTTGATGATGATGATGATGATGATAATAAAGGGCTTTACATTAAAGAATATAATCGGGTTGTTTCTGCCAATTTAATGATCAGTGTTTGTTTCAAAACACTTTTTACATTGAAACAAAATTGTTCACATGGATTAAATAGTAATAATAATTCTTAACATTCTCATAATATTTCATAACAATGCAATGAATTCCATTTCTTCTCACTTTGCCTGAATTCATCTAAAGGTTGTCTTCATCACAATCACAATGCACTTTTCAAATATTTTTTTTGTGCCATATTTTGCCTCTTCTGCATAAATATTTTGTATGATGAAGCAACTCTTTAATTTACAATAAGTGGTGAGCGAAAAGTATTCTAAGCCATTTGGTGAAGGAAAATTTATCAAAGAGTGTCTAGTAATTTTTCAGTTAATTCGAATGAATTGAGAATCACTGGCACATCCTTAACAAGACCAAATTCCATCTTTGGGTTAGATATTTAAATGAATCTAACATAACATACATCAGGAGTAGAAACCTAAGGAGGTATCTATGACTAATATACAGAGAGGTTCTACAAGGCATTTATAAAGCTAAATGAAAACTATAATCGGCAACAAAAATTATTATTTTTGATCTTTGTGATATATATTTATTTTTTATGTTATCATGTAACGCCATTCATGTTACAGCATATTCTTAAAGGAAGTAAAGGTAGCAACTATATATAAATACATATAAAAAATACCAGTGCTGTACCACCAGACAGTTAAGGGAGTTAGTTCAACCCCCATCCTTCTGCAAGAATGTTTAGTAATGTCATTTTGTATTCCTCGGCTAATATCTAAGCTTGTAGCTTATTAGCTAAAGTTTTATAAAAATCCTAGCTACAATCCAAATAATGTTTTAAAGCACTTTAATTGATTTAAGAGGGGTTAAATGTTAAAAATTATATTGACATCTCCTGTGGAGACTTTAATTCGAGCCACCTAAGGCAGAAACCCCTTCCTTCCTCTTTGATTTTGATTACCTAGAAATCATCAAAAAATGACCTGTAAAATGATCTTAAGATTCTAAAATATGACTTCAAATTTTCAAAAAATAAACTAAAAATATAGCAATAAGTTGTAATAAATGCATACAACTAAATCAAACTCATGATTTACAAATGTAAACTAAAATCAATGAAAATCCTTTAAACTCTTGCATTCCGCTATATACAATTTCGATTTTCAAATATCTGCTTAGGAAGTAATAGCTATCCCATCCCAACGCAACCCTCCCTAGCTTAATTACAGTCTCACCTAGAATATAGCTATATAATCAAAGAGGATACAAAGTGCATTGCTTGCATTGTGTACTCACTTATGAGAACTGTGTATTGAAATAATGTATGGCATATGAAACATACTTATTCAACATGCATACCCTAAATGACTCAAATTCCTAAAAATGACTTTAAAAGGACGCGAACCAAGAACATATTTCCTAAAGTTCCAAGATAAAATTTAAAAAAATATTTTTACAACCAAGTTATCATGAACAGAGTTTATGTACTTATAAGCATTGTGTGGGATGAACCCATAAAAAGATGACATGTCATCAAAATCTGGGCCTGGTAATTAGCAATGGGTCTTTAAGTCAAAGAAGAATAGTATTAAAAGGTTTTGCATCATAGCCTTATATTAATTTGAAAGGACTAAAGCTTAGGAAGGCAGAGCTCGCCACAACCACTTTTTACTTTTACTATAAAGTGACTGCCAAAGCCAACATTTCACTCAGAAGATACTTTTTTCAGTATTTGATTCAAAATTCAAGTATACGCCAGTATTTCCAGTATCAATAAAAAAATCTAGTATATTTCTAGTATTAGTAGACATTGTGTATACAAATCATTATTAGAAGGTGAATGTGATCAGCTCAAATAACAAGGACAAGAAGAATTGTTAAGAGATTGTTAGAAACATTACTGTAAAGATAAGTGATCAAAAGAAAAAGAGTTTTATCAAAACCGCATAAACAAAATTGTAACTGCACTTCCTAAGACTGGCATACACTTAATTTTTTTTCCATCTGTTTGACTCGTCGTGCCCAATTGTTTGGGTCAAACCGTGCTGGTGACTGGTGTGCCAAACTATCTACCGAGGATGGAAAAAACTCATTGATTATGCACGATGGCAAGCTAAACAGCCAATGTGTGGATGCATCAGTTGGCATGACTTTATTTCTCAGTTATTCTGAATACCTCTGCTTTGATTTTCATTGGAATTTAATTTGAGGGTCATGCCATGAAGTGTTTTAATTATCGGGAACCTATTGTTAACATATTTTTTTAGCCCTGTCTTACTACTCATTTAGGTTGTACTAATAGGTTAAGGGTGAGGTAGGTGTAATTTAGATTAAATGTACCCATATTTGTGTGGATAAATAGTGGGAAGCCATTTAGAAAACTCACCCTCAGTGCATCCGACTGGGATCGAGCCCCTATCTCTTCTTTTTCAACAACCACTCTTTTACACATTTTGATCGCTGCTTTTTTGTTAAACTTTAAATGCAAGTGCAATCGCTGCTGCAACAGTCGTGTCCATTACAGTGTCCAGGAAAGGATTGATTCGACAATGACGATGGATCAATCAGATAAGTGTATGAGGACATTCGTCCTTCGAGCTGAACGGTCAAAACTTACATCCATCCAACCCGACGGGTCAAACGGATGAAAAAAACCATAATGTATGCCAGCTTTTAGGTAAATTATATATAACCTCTTGTAAACTATCCAAATGGCATATTAACAAATCTGAACTCTATTGTAACTCTTGCTGGTTCCTGACTCATTGAGGACTTTAAAGATTACTTAGAGAAGCAATTTGTAAAATATTTTCCAGATTGGGTGATAGAATTTGAGTATTTAAGGAATTTATTAATTAGCTGCATTGGAGTCCAAAAATATTATCAATGTCAAGTTTTAATCAACAACCGTGAATAATCTTGTGGAGCCAGGTCAATGAAGCTGATGTTTGGCAAGAAAACTGTGATGGAACTTTGAGCTACAAGTATGGACCTAGTGATATGGATTCAATTATGCATGCTGGAACTTTCTGTTTCTTGTCCAACTGAATCTCTCTGAGGTCATATTTTTAACACTTGTGGGGTCAAAAACTAAGAAAAATCAATTAAACACAAAGCTCAACATGAGCACAACCAAGAAAAGTTTAACGATGTGAAAATTAAGATTTGGAAGGATACAATTCCACAAAAAATTAAAACATTAGAATCCATTATTTTCACTTCTTGAAACTAGTTCTTATTTTAAATTAATCAAATGGAATGTGGCCCATCAGATTTAACACAAACAATATACTATTTGATTGTCCTATGCAACTAACAATTTCCAGCAAACCCTGCTGAACACAAACTCTACTTCACTTCTTAGTTTACAATGAGATATATAGTGCACTAGGAATTAGAACCACTAGTTGCACTAGATCTGTAGAAACATGGACACATCAGTTAATAATGTATTATCATTCTGTCTTGTGTCAGGTCAAAGCAATGAATTCCATTTCTTCTTTGCCTGAATTCATCTAAAGGTTGTCTTCATCACAATCACAATTTTGTGGTTATTTCAGCAGGTATTGTTTTAATAACTATGTTGACTGCACTAGTAGGATATATTAATCTAATTATTTCCATTTCCCTGTTAGTTAATCTCTCTAGGGCCAAAGAACTATTAATATTAAAAACCACGAGCTTAAATACTTGTTTTGTGTTGAAGGACTATATTCATGGTTTGGTCTTTTATAGTTTGAATTAAGACGCGTTTCTAAATTTAGTTTTTCAGATTCAATGGCTTAAAACACGATGATAGATGACTAAAACAGAGTCATATTTTACAGCTTTTAGTCTATTGTTGAGTTTCTTGCATTAAGCTAGAATTAACTAAAGAAAATCCAAATATGTTACATACCGCAAAATGTATTATATTTTGATGATTTTCTTTATGTTCATGCTTAAAACACACATGCATGTTGGTATTTTTAAAGCAACTACATTATCTTTGCTATAAGCATGCAGAATAAGTGATAAGGAAAAGTCCCTATACAAAATAAGAAAATGCTCTAAAAGTTGCCACGATTCTCAAACAACTGTAATGTTATTATAATATTATGTATTGATATGGAATACTATATAAGATATCTAAATCTTTTATTAAGCTTCTCAAACAACTGTAATGTGATTCTAATATTATGTATTGATATGGAATACTATACAAGATATCTAAATCTTTTATTAAGCTCAAGTCTGATGACCAGCTAAGTGAAATGACTTTGTGAACTGTTTAATACTTGAAACGTGAATTTTATTTTTGAGAGAGTTTGGTCAATTTAGGCATGGTAAAATTTTGTGTTAAGTTAAATATTTTTCATTTGAGCTCGTTCCAAACCAAATTTAATTAAGCTTGGCTTTTAGTAAAGTTTAGCTCGAAGAAGGATACATTTCTGGAAGAGTTTGAATAACAGACTATGGGTGCAAGCCATTTTATAAATTGCTTTAGTGTAAAATATATTTGTGGTATAATGAAGCCACACAAACTATTGGTACATCCCTACCAGTGCTAGCGAAGAGGTCGTCAAAACTGTACTTGGCCCAGGCCTGAATCAAACCCAGTTTTTTTTTGTCAAAATTTGGTACAAGCAAGAGACAGTTTTATGTACAGGGTTTTCATGTCTGACAAAGGGGTGTGTGTTGCCACTAAAAATTTGAGCTAGTATTAGCATTAGTAGTTTTGTGACATCTTGGAATGGTGATCTTGTTCACAACTGCGTCTTCTTCATTGGCAGAGGGGTGATTGGAACTGTCCTAAACGCAGGACAAGAGATGTCTATCATTGTCAAAGCACAATCTCACTGGCAAAAAATTGTTCTAGTAGACTACAAACTTCAAGAAGCTCTTTTGGTTGAGGCAGAGTGTAAGTGAAGTATCAGGTGCTAATTAACTTATATCACATACATATTATATTGTATTATAATATATTTGGAAGACGATACAAGAAACGTGGATAGTAACATATAAAAGGGACGAATGCAACATGGCTTTTACAATGTAAAGAACACAGTTCACACTTTACATAGCTGCCAGTGAACAAAAAAATAATGTTTGCCTTTTGAAGAAAATCGATCATTACCGCCCAATCTCCCAACCTAGGTTTCATTCTATCGGAACTCATCAGGGAGGAGTGTGAAGTGCGCAATGCATCTTCCTAAAAGAGGAAACCAAAAAAACCCAATGGGATAAAATGAAAAAAAAAATTGGTACCTTCTTCCAAATATAATAAATGACCTCATAATGCGAAAAGAGGTTTTCCTTATATAGATATATTATAATATAGTAAACATATTGTAATAGTTGGCCCTTGAAAGCTTGCTTGCTTGCTATAGAACCATAATTCACTAAAACCAGGATGGAAGTAGAGATCAGATTTTTCCATTGTTAAACTATCCCTGCTATATAATAGCTTTTAAAGGTATTAAATCAAGAGTTTTGAAATGTGATAAAAAAAGTGTTCTTTTATTTATTTGCAGTATATAAGAACTGTCCTATTTTAGGTGAAAAATAAATAGGCTTCATCAGCTAATCAACAGGTCAAGGACAAGAAAACTGAAGTGTTACAATGTTTACCTTAGAAATTATTAAGATGTTAGCTACTATGCCAAACTAGCATTTCATGTCCTTTAAATTAAAATTATTCTACCCAGGTGATTTAAAATAATATTTGAACTGGTTATTATATCCTACTATAAATCAAAACCATTAAAAATCATTAATACCATAAAAATGATAAGAAATAAATGTTCCAAATAATTATTACTGTTGGTAGGACAATAAATCCCCTACCTGTTTAAATATGTCTAATATACTTAATTCTCTTCAAAAATGTTTATCGTTGCTTATGGTTACCTAATCAGATCAAACATATGACAACTTTTAAAATCTATTTAATTTTTAATGAAGTTTATTAAAAAAATATTTGCTAATTAGTACTTATATTTACATTAACATGAGTAATAGAACCAATGTTACTTTTATATACCAATATCACATAATTTTCAAACATAAATTGAAATAAATTTGTGAGATATTATGCACTTTTGACAGTTGCATGATGCCTTGAAAAGGCCACAATTTTCCATACACATATTGACTAATATTTTTACAACTTATTTTACAGTATTGTAACCTAAAGTTAGGAATCTTCATTTATTATCTAAACACAGTTCAGATTTTTGGAATCAAACTTTTTAGTCAAATGTTTTAAACCTTTTTCTACCGTGAGCTGACAAATAACATTATATCAAAATGTATTTTAAATATATTACACAGGAGCATACCAATGCTTACTTGAATTTCTTGATATCACATCAAAAGACCATTTAATTGTCAATCCAGAATAAAAAATAAGAAAATCACCAGAAATCCAGGAGGCATAGAAAGAAACATTCTAAAATACTATTAGTAACACACATAAGCACACAAACTTACATATCTATTTTTTTGTAATAAAGAGCTTCTCCTTTTAATTCATGTTCACAGCATTCAGGAAAGTTAATTAATAAAATGTTATGAAATATATTTTACATAAATAAGAAGTATGTGGAGATTCTGAAGAAAGTGTAAATGCCAAACTTAAACATGTTTAATTAGCTGTGAAAATATTGGTGACTCATTTGGCATAAAATTTCTCCATCACATCTTAGATATCGGTGATTCTTGCCTACTTTGTGAACTATTAGCTTACTTTTTTTTAATTCAGTGATAAAATTATTACTGAATCTTTTTAACCAATTGATGTATTTTGATGAAAACCGCTCATGTTTTATAGTACACCACACAGATAAAACGCTGAGCAGAAATAGCATTGTATGTTCTTACTTGATCCCATGGTATATGGGCCAATTATAGTTGGTGTTTTAATCCATATAGAGCAAAACCTCGCTAATCCATCGCCTGGGGGACTGGGAGTATAGTCGGAAAGTAAAAAAGGTCAGACTAATCATAAGAAATCTAAATATTTACACTACTGTATTACGTACATAAATAAGACAGTCTAAAATAAAATAAAACCTATACATAAACACATTTTTAGTGAAAAAAAATCGGTAATGTTCTTTTTTTTTGACAGACGACAGTCTAGACTTAGCTGGAGTGATTCCTCTTTGTCTTTGTAGCACTTTTAATTTTTAATTTAAAGGAACAGTAATGTGTTTACATTTTACTCCTGACATACTGTATGTAATGCAAAACCTACTTACACAAAACTGAATAGTAACAATGGTGCTTCAACAATGGCAAATCAGTCATCAAAAAGTCGGTGCATGCATGCTCTTGAGCTGCAGTCGGAACAACAGGAATGTCGGACTAGTCAAGGGCGGAATAGAGAGGTTCTACTGTAGGTACTTCTAGAGAAATTTTCTTTCCAAGCAGATGATTTATTCTAATAGTTAATGTTTACTTTAGAGCAATGAATATATACAATGACAACAAAAAGGTAAACAGAAATTGTCTGACAAAGCAATTACACATATTTTGTGATTCAAAAAACAAAAATTATTTTGCAGTTCTAAGTGACAATAAAAATAAAGAATAACTTGAGAGAGTAGAAAATGTGCAATTTATTTATCACCCAAAATGTTTTGAAGCTTAAATAAACAGCAATATTAGAGATAGTATTCTTGCGGGAGCAAATCCACACTAAGTTACAAAGTTCAAATACCTAAGAAATTATTTCAAAAAAATTGATGTTATGGATTTTTGTGTAACACATGTGTCAACGATAAATATAACTTGCTAAAAGATAATGAATATATTATGTTATATTTATGTATTTTAACTAAGGGAGAGATGTTAGAGGGGTATAATGAGAGGAAAGAAGATGTAGAGAGGAGAGGAATCAGAGAGGGAGGTAGGTTTACGATGAGCTTAAGGGTTATCTTCCACCTAGGGGAATAGAATCCAAGTGTGAAAAGGAAAGTATGTAATGGTTTTAAAAAGAAATAAGGACCAAAAAGTTCAATTATTCTTCCACAGTTATAGCCACATCATACAATGATACAATGTAACAAAATATAAATAAATGCTTGTATATAAATTGTAAGATTTAAATAAATGTAGGTAAAGTCGATTTTAAAATTTTGTATTAATTTAATCCAAGTATTTGATCTCCTCTCAAGTTACCATTGTTATAGTTTTTGTAATTTTTATCGTAAGTAAATATGTAGCAATGGACTTAAGTAGTTAGTTCCATTGCAGCTTCTCTTTCAAACAAAACAAACTTGAACACATGCATGCGAGTAACAAATATTTTCACAGCCTCACATGGCAATAACACCACACTGATTTGCAAAATAACTTCAAACTTTAGTTGGTAACGCTATTGAATCGAAGAAGTATTTTCCGAAGATAATTTTCGCTTTGCTTTGATTTGTCTAGGTAGGAGTGGGCCTTAAATGTATTTATCCAACCTTTATTGAAGCCATTAAAGTAATAATAGAATGTGAATATTCAACAACAATTTTTTACTTTTCTCATATGTGATAGTACTAACATTGAGAACCAATTACTAACGGTAGTAAGCACGTGTGGGGAGTTTTATCAAAATGCCTTTTTAAAGAGATACAATAAAAATGGATGCATTTCAATAAAACTTTCAATTTATTTCAATGTATGTTTAGTTTAGCCATTAGGAAGAGTCAAAGTATTTTTGGCAATTAATTTTAAGATATTTGTATTAATAAATGCACATTTACATATTTTTAATTTTTATGACTATTAAAATGTTCACTCATATCCATATGTAGAACTTTCTAAAGAAAAAAATTGTCAGATTCTGGTTAATCAGTTGAGAGTATTTTCAAGTTATCAAATTATGTAATTTTTTCTTAAAAGGCACATAGTTTGGTTTAGTATTTTTAACTTAATGGAGAGAGAATAAAAACCTTTTGAACGTTCATCCAATGACACATGAAGGAAAATTAAAATAAATAAATATCATCATGAAAATATTCTAAATTAAAAATATATTACTACTAAAGATAGACTACCACATTAAGAAATACAATAAAAATAATAAAACCCATATTTTAATAAACCCTTTTATTATTTGGACACTTAAAAGTTTTTTTAACTTTGTGCTACCTATACTTAAAATATAAGCAACGGGAACATATCAGGAGTCAAACATTGAGCTTCCCTAATCATACACAAATTGGTTCATGTTTAAATATCTATATTTACAAAATGCAAGCATTTTGAAAGGGTAAATAAATTCAGTCATTCCCATATTTACCACATTTTTGTTATATCAGGGTGGCCACCCAAACTCTAGAATAAAATCTAGCATTGTTCCTGGTTTTCCTGGCAAATAATATTTTTTACAATTTTTTTAAAGGCTTTCCTACCAGTTGTAAGACTTTGAGCACAATAATGTTTCGGAATGAAAATGTCTTGTAAAATGTGTTTTGAACAAGCCACCGAAATGTATTGCCTTAGCAAGGATTGATTATTAATAACTATTCTTCTTAACACCTAGGCTAGTAGATTATTATAGTCTTAAACAATTGTGTGTGGGGGACGGGGGAAGGAGGAGTGGTAGGAGGGGACACTAAGGGTGGATAGCATGTTCCATCCAGTCAAAGGAGAGGTCTGAGGACCCTAACCTGAAAAATGTTTAAAAAATTATTTTTTTTACAAGAAATTTGTAGTGTTCGTCTCCCAAATAATTTTTGAAAAACATCTGAATTGTTTGATAAGGAACTTTTAAGAATATGTATAAATAAATCAAATTCAGGTTTTAGTGAAATTAGGTTGTACATGTTGTATTATGTTAACATGAAATACATAAATGTGTAATACAATATAATATATATGCACAGTATTTGATTGATATTTGAAAGAAATTGGTAATATTAATTACAAGTTATGATACTTTATAATTATGAATGTCTTGAAATTATAACAAATATCCAAAAATTCAGTACATATTAAAATTGTAGATATTTGAGTTAAAGTTATGCTCAAAACTATGTTTTTAAATACAAAGGATGATATGATCACACATATTTCGTATTTGTGTATTATTTTGAGAATTGATAAAACACGTTATTAAAATTTTTTTAAATATAGAAATTAAATTTTTAACTTGTTATGTCAATTCTCAAAATAATAAGAAAATACAAAATATGCATGATCACATCATCCTTTGTTTTTAAAAATACAGAATTAAGTATAACTTTGACTCAGATGTCTACAATTTTAATATGTACTGAATTTTTAGATGTTTGTTATAATTTCAAGACATTCATAGTTATAAAGTATTATAACTTGTAATTATATTACCAATTTCTTTCAAATATCAATCAAATACTGTGCATATATATTATATTGTATTACACATTTATGTCTTTCATGTTAATTTAATACAACTGGTACAACCTAATTTTACTAAAAATTGAATTTTATTTATAAATATTCCTATATAATTACTGAAATTTGGATACCCTTAGAAGATATTTAGTGATTCTCGCCTGGAAATGAAAGTTAAATTCCTCAACAAACTATCCAGATTGGTCTTGAACCAGCAACATTTGAAATTTGAATGAAACCCTAAAGATTATATTTTAGAGTAGTCAAAACAAAATATTGACAGCTCCCGACTGGTGGACAGACTTCCTAAGCATGTTTCAAATGGCTGTTCTTTGTCTTTCCGAAAGGACACTAGTTCACATTTTCGACTTATCAGTAGGGGGATTCATTGGTGCTAGAATCAGGAGGGTGATAGTTATACCTAGTGTTACGACTGGCACCTGTGTTGGCCATCAGCAACTTATACTAATTTTATTATTATTAGCACTGCGTCTTACTACCCGTTCGGGTTATACGCACTATACTAATTTAAATCAAAAATATTGTTTCTTAAGGATGAGGAAAGTTTCTAAGCGTAATTGCGGTTGGTATTTGCTCGGATACCAAACAAAATGATGGAAATGAAGTATGCAGGAAAAAGACCGAAGGAGAGGCCAAGAAAAAGATGGGAGGAGTAGATAACAGAAAGTGTGCAAGTGAGAGGAGAATAATGGTGGAAGAACAGAAGGAGATGGAGACTATTTATTTATGAACCCAGCCAAATGCTGGAAACAAATGATTTGCCAAGAACTATGAGGAAATCCCTTGATGAAAAAATCAACTCTAGAGAATTATTTTGGTATTAGGTGTATTTTACGAGGACTTATCAATACACAACTTATAAACTAGTCTAATATTAAATAAAAGACAACATTCATTCCCTCATTTGATAATTTACCAAAAATAAATCTTCAGTCATGCCAGGAATGGAGCCCGGGACCCCGAGCTCAGTTGGTGCACACGCTACCGACTGTGGTAAGGTGTTGGACTCATGCCAGTGGATTCAGACAGGATTCAAACCCCAAACTGATTACTTACAATGATAAAGTGAAATCAGAATATAATGCCTTCCACTGATTGACCAAAACTATGGGTAGCTGGTTTCTTCGACCATAAGTATATTTTGGTATTTTGTCGCTATACATAAAATGTATTTTCAATATTTAACATGTATCAACAATTGCAAAAAAAAAATCCATCCTACTTAATTATACAACAAAAAAAGTGTATTTGTTGCCAAATGAATGTAAGATGGATTTAATCTTGTGCATATAGATAATATTACCTATTTTTATGTGAATAGGATGAACAAACTTAACTTTTTAAGTTTTCAAAATCACAACTGTCAACAGAGCTGTTATCTTCAAGATCGGGCATAGTGTAAATTTTGTTTCCCACTATGCAACTTCAACATGCCATCAAACATAAATGGGAGATGCTTAGGTCAATAGTTATTTCAAAAATAAAATTTGAACTATTTTTATAATTGCTTTCATTTAGTAATACCCATGTAGAATCAAAATAAAAACTGTTTTTAGAAACATGTTCATGTTTTACTTAAAGTAGAGCCTATTTCAAGATGTTTTAATTTAATCTTTTTAAAACATAGTGTGAAATAAAATTAGTTAAGACTTTGTGGGTTTTCTTAATAACAAATACTACACCCACCATAAAATTATTGGCTTTCCCACAAGACTTGATTTATTTGGAAACTCATGAAACTGAGACACAACTATTAATTTTCATATTTTGTAAGAATTAAATGATTTAAAAAGATGTTGGTAGCTTATATTCCTTTTATAGAGGCATCAGTGAATGTTATATAATATAGCATTCTTTTTTCATAGAGATAACGATAATCATTTTAAGCTACAAAATGGCAACTCCGCTGGGTTTAGAAAGGAAAACGTTTACGGAGAAACTAATGGGTCAGAAAGAGATGTTAAGTGTCCATAAGAACCTGTACCGCAATTTAAGGGTGGAACAGCCTATAGACAAGACATGTAGTCAGCCATTGTCTGCTAAAAATGTCAAATATTGTGATTTTTTCTGAAAATTTAACACAAAATCGAGTTTAGGAAAATGTATTGTAGTTTAGTTTATTCACACTTTTGAATAAAAAACTCTTTAATGTTTGAAAATACCCAACAGATGGCCAAATTCAAGTTTTTTTGAAGGTTTTTTCCCATATGCTCAGAATTGAGGAAAATTTTAAGCATATTTCCAGTTTTCACAATCAGTGGCCACCCTGTATATGATCTACTTAGTTCAGTTGAAAAGACAAACCAAAATAAAACACGTGGCCAAAGCAGATAAACTAATATCAAACTAAACAAATAAATAATGCTAACAATGTTCCAGAATCATTTATTATCTAATAAATTGTTATAATTTGGATCAATTTATCTTAACTTCAGACATGCAAAAATTACTTAAGAATAATCAAGTTTTTCAGGTGATTAAAAGTGATTAAATTATATGGCATATCAAAAGATTTAATATTACATTTTTGAGAGCAATAGTATTGAGACGAAATTTTCCCTTAATAAAGAAATAATTATAACACATCAGAATGACAGAGGGTAAAGCTATAATTAGACCTTTAATTAAGTGTCAAATAATTTTAAAAAATTACCTTATTAAGTTAACTAATATTTTAAACAAAGTTTTGAAATAATTCAAATAAAAAAAAAATTGTATGAAAATTATAAATAAATTCTACGCAAATCTGAAGAGGATGTTATCATGTTGCATTGAGGACAAAGTTTTTTTGCCCCAAGAACACGCAACCAACAATCTTGGCAATGCACATGCCAGCAGGACACAGAAATGACAGGTTTATCGTATGGCTCCAAACAAATGCGACATGCACACTTCTTGTCACTAGTAACTTTTGTTTCCAATTCCCGAACACGGGCCTTGAGAACATCTACTACAGGGTTTGCCAATGTACCCGAAGGTGCATCAGATAAGCACAGGGTGGATCCCGAAATTAAACTAGTTTCATTTTGAACAAAATCTTCACTACTTTCTTGAGAGGCGTTACCATTGTTAAGTGATGTATTGCCACTATTGGGCCCAGTAACAGCTTCAATTAGTACCTCCCTTGTCTCATCGTTAGTTACCAGAACAATATCTCTTTCAGAGTATTGGGCCGGACCATAAGTTGCACAGTCATCTCCATCGACCACAATGTCTACATCCTCTTCCGTTGCATTTGAGTGACTACTGCAAGTCGCCATCCCAGTGGCGGCAAACCCTCCCTCGAGTAATGTCGAGGCTCGCACACGCTGCTGTCCTGCCCATTCATACTCCTCAAACATTTCACTGTCGCCTTCCACATCCACAAACTCATCGTCACATGGCTCTCCGTTCTGTTTTCTTAGGCACATTTCCACGTGTGATTTCAAGTCTTCAATGCTACCCTGAACATTATTAGTGCATACAGGACAAATGGATTCATTTCCTTTATGTCTACGGCTTTTGGTATGCAGCCTCCCTTGTCTGTTGGTCTTGATCTTTTGAAAGGTATTCCAACGGTCTTCGGGTGTAACATTGATCTGAATCTTCTGTGATTGTAGCGCCGTGGAGTTGTTTAAAGCACGAAAAGCATCAAGTGATTGGCGACGTCCTCTGTTGGAAGAGCTTAATTTTAGAAGGCAGTCCAGTTCCCTAGCAAAATGAGTTTGTAGCTCGCCATGACGCACAGTCACACCGCACACAGGGCAGCACAAAGGGTCAGAGGAAAACTTTCTTCGTCTGAATCCACGACCTTCGTCTGAATCAGACCTCCCGGCACCATCGAAACAAGGCATTTCCATGGCGACCTCCTAGTACAGGGGCATTGGAAACTTCTTATCTGATGTAAGGTCATTCAGGCACTGGTTGATGTTGGATCTTCGGTTTAAACACGCTCATGTTCCTTGGCAGCAACCCTGGGAGAGAACAGGGTCCACAGGTGATTGGATGTCAATCATCACATAGGTAGTCTACTGTAATGGTAGGCCTACTCATCTTGCAAAACTTAATCATTAAGATTTAAAGTTTCTGAAAATACTTATTAATATAACTAGTAAGTTTAACTTAGCAGCTACATGCTTATGAAAACACTCTTTGCTAAGAAATCCTAACAAAATAAATAGATTATATGGAGGGGGAGTAGTTGCATTCTTATTAAAATAAGAAAAGTATTTTGTAAACAAATTTCTAAAGTGCAAGTGCTAAATATAGATGATCAAACATGCATTTGACATATAAATTAATATTGGTGAATAAATAAAAAACCTAAGAATCGCTTAAAACATATAAATATATACATGCATTACATGCACATAAGGCTAGTATGTATTAGTGGTGCAGTGTAACACCTTAGACCAGTCAGAAGTTTGTCTATTGAACTATGGTTCCCAAGTTAAATTTTTTGGCATGGCCGAATAATTAATCATTAGTGAAGTTAAGACTTCCCCCTCCACTTCAGCCAGGAGACTGGGTGGTGTGTCTGTCTAGAATCAAGTTCGGTTTTAAGTGTGTACATAATGATATAATTAGTCTGTTCCGTAAATAAACATTAAATACCACAAACAAACAAACAAATAAATAATAATCGATAAGTAGTGGTGGGACTCAATGTACTCCCAGTTTACTGTGAAGGGGAAAATGCTTACCATGCTTGTTTCTATTATGGTTTAGCTTATAAGATAGGGTCATAGATCATAGATCAATAAGTCAAGCAAAGAAACTACCTTTATTGTAACCAGAATTCACACAAAAATGAACCATTTATTTAGGTCTGTGAATAAATAAATCATTAATATTGTATGGGTCTGAATGAATCATGAGAGCTTTTAAGGATTAAACTAATGTTAAGGTATATTACAAAACAGACGCAAAACCAGCAAACGAATCATTATAAGATGATTATAATTCATTAAGAGCTTTCTGTGCAATTTCATATTTTTAAGAGTACGTAAGATTAATTTTTTAGGTTATGTAACTCCAAGAATTTAAATGTTAAACATTTGGGGTCCTTTTAGTTTGCTCCACAATTTCGCCAAAAATAGAGAGGAGACTCTTGTTTACAGTTGGCACAACTGCAGAAATGTGTGTTAACCCATGATTCTTTACAATGCCTACTAAAAACCGTTGATAGTCAAAATGTTTTGTTTTTGAGCAAAACAGTTGTTTTAGTTTGGTGTCACATCAGGTGTTTAGTCTCCATGACACATCACCTGTTTCTGTACAAACTTGAAGAGTCAGATTTAATAGCAAGTTATAAAATTGACTATAGATAATTGAAAAATAGACTATGTAAGAAAAGTAATCATGTGGGGAAAGTATTTTTTTAAATTAGTTATGTTGCAAAGAATATATATATCGTTTTATCCTTTATTTACAATGTTATAATTGGTCAGGACTGGATTTGATTCTTTTGTTTACAATGAAACCATCTCAAGAGCATTCATTATATTCTACAAGCAATGATTTGTTTTGACAAGAAGAAATATATATTTATTTATGCCTTAGTTGAAACTACTGACACAGAAATAAAAATTGGCACTTTAGAACCTCTAAATTTGTATGCCAATGTTCTGTCCACTAAGCTTAACAGTTTTTTCTTGCTATTCATTCCTCATAAATCTTCAAAGAAATTACGAGTGTAAATTGTCAAACATGAATATTTCAAACATGTAGCCCAGCCTGTTTAAAACTTTTGTGATGATCAGTATTTTAATTCTGTGGCTTCATAAGAAACTTGTGTGTTTGACCAATATATTTAAGCTTCTATAAATTATAGCCAAGTCAATATCAGGGTGGCCACATAACTCTTAAAATAAAAATTCCTTAACCACTACTTGATCAAAAATTCAAATTTTCATGACTAAATCTCATTTCATGATATATAAAAAAGTTTAAAAAACTCAATTTTGTTATAAATAATTATGTTTAAAATGCACTCAAAAATAAATATATACTTGAACTTGGTTATAGCATATAATATTGAGTGGTAATGATTAAATAAATCTCCATGAAACATGATTTCCAGGCCTCACTTACAAAGACATATGAAATAATCAAATTGTTTAAAACGACATCTCACACCGGGTTATCGCCCCACCTGTTTGCAAAATTAAATATGGAGAGGAATAGAGGGTAAGTTCCACCATGGTTTCTGGCGGCAGGCGTGTCTATTGCCCTAACTGGTCGTCTCCTAGGACAGAGCACTTTCGATGAGGTGCTTAGGTCAATACCAAAAAGATAGAGGAGGGAAGGGTTATTAGGAGGCTGACCATGAAGTGGAAGATCTAGGAAAGAGGAGTGGTCATCAAAACCCTTTTAAAACAATACCGAGTGACTTTGAATATTTTAACTTTTCAAAACCCTCAGGAAATGTATGACAAGGGCGATTTAGAGAAGAACATAACAGATTACTTTTAATATCAGTAAGATTGTATTTTTATCATAGCTCGCATCTGTCAGTATCAGTTACTAACTAGTATTATAATAAATGCAATTGTTTATAAATAGCTTTAAAGTCATCACTAAAAATAAGATTTAGTTTATTTCTTTGATAATGTTAGTATTAGTATTGTCTAGAATGATCCTATGTATTTCTTCTTTATATCTGATTTAATCCCTTCATTGGTTAGTACAACACGCATTTAAAGCCATGTAATTTACTTTGCAAATTGGACGAGACTATAACTGAGTTTGACTGTACAGTGACTTTGTTAAAATAGTGCTCTACTAAGATGACAATCAAGACATTTCTCTTCCCTAGATAGCTAAATAGATAGATTGCTGATCAATTCCAAAACTCCCTGGCAATTACCTGATTTTCTTAGCAGTTTTTAACTCCCTGACATTAACAGGTTTTCCATATTTTCACTGACTGAGAACATCCTGAAATATTGATAGAGCCTTACACGAATTTGAATGGGGATTTGTATGCACACGGTAAATGTTAGGCCTACTTTGATTTACGACAAGAAACACCATCTATCAAGTTTAACTTTAAACGTAATAGTTGGTGTCCCTAAAAGCTGACCCACAGTTTATAGTTTCATTTGTCATTTTGTTTGTTTCTACCTTGAGTACAAGTCATTTTCTCAAAGATTTGTTTTCATATACAGAATGTGTTTATCTTTAAATGTACCTTCAAAAATACATTTTATATAAGCACCAATCAATTTGCGGCTTTTCAACTTATGTGAAAACTTGGGAACAAATTAACATTGTGAGTCGTGGACTTATTGTACTGTAAGAAAACATTTAAAAACCACAACAATAAGTGTATTTCCTTGTATTTCTCAATATCTAATAAATCATTTATAAAGGTAACCCTCACTTAACACAGGTCTCACTACAACATAGTCAACAAAATGTGGCAACACTAGTTTAACAAGGTATTTAGATATCACAGATGAGGTGTATAAAGAGACATTTCTATTTTTTTCATTCTCCACTAACAGGTAGCCATTCAATCAAGATTTATCTTTGTACTGATTAAATGAGTTCTAAAAATTAACATCACTGATGATGCAGAAGTGTTTTAATAGAATGGATCTAAAGCAAACTTCTAAGAAAGATGAGTATCAAGATTAATTTTGGTTAAGAAACAAATGGTGTAAATAAAAAAACCTATGTATTCAAATTACTTTATTTTATATATCAGCGTCTTAATTTAATTGTAAAGTTAAAAATATGTGGAATTCAGTATAATTAGTAATGTTCCAAAGAAAAGAACAAATGTTTTGAAATATAAAACAATATGATTTTAGATAATTGAAACAAAATGAACCATAGTAGATCGCAGGATTAATTTTTATACATACCATAGCTAAAACACTATGGTTTGTGTATATGTGTGCATACATACAATATTATAGTTACATACCCGCGTTAATATAATTATCATAAATGATTGTTAACATTTTTCTATTGATGTAAGATTCTTACCATAATTGAATGTAATTGTTCAAGATGCCTGTAAACTGTTATGCTTAGTTAAACATTTAGTCCTATAAGAAAGTAGGCTACTTTTAAAAGATGTACTGTATTAAAAGCAGAACTTACTTAATTTAAGCTCCACATAAAATTATTTATTTATTTTAATTGTGTTCATTTATGATATATTCAAGGAATATATTACTTTAAATAATAATACTCGCATACAAAATTAAAACTCTCCACTAATACCTCAAGTTCTTATTGTAAATGTAGGCTAGACACATTATATTTGCACTGTCACATCCGTAATGGATTATAGCCATTTTTAACCTGAAGGCAATTTGTATTTTAATATCATGCTCTTTTGCATGGGGAATAACTAGCATGTTAATTTTTTAAATAAATTATTATTAGAAAGTTTAACATCAGAGAAAAATCTAATGAACCAAACACTCTTGTTGGATAATGTATAGAATTTGTCCCACCTGAAACACATATTTGATTTGAAGTCCCTATATGTAGGTTTAAACATTTAGTTTTTTAATTACAGAAGTGACATAATTAAGAGAAAAAAATTAAGGTTAAAACTGTAAATAAACTCTTCATAATAAAATATTTTAAATATTTTAAAAGGGGTATTTGATAGAAAATGTTGCACAAGTGTCACACCCATGATTGCGTCCCTTCACACACTTGTACAATTAATTGTACATGAATAGCGAAGCTTAGAAGATAAAAATGAGCTATAGGTTACGACTGTAGCCGCATAAAGTATGGTATATTAGTTTGGTAATTTTAATAATGACACCTGGACACAGAGTTTCAGATTCAGCTCCCATTTACAAATTTACAAATACTGTAAAGATAAGTTATGATTTCAAAGAGCCGTTTCACACAAGGCAACTATCGCCCGGCAACATTTACCTGTGAACTTTCGCTCTGTAAAATAAAACCGAGTACCAATTTAACTAGAGTACATGAACAAATAGGTCAGTTATTAGGAATTTGGAGGACGGGGTTATTTTTTGTGGCTCCTTAAATCTAGAACAAGCACACCACACAGCCCCCGGTTGCCAATTCATCACTGTGAAAGGAGACATCCACATTTCACCAATGATAAAAAATTTAGCCATGTCGGGAATCAAACTTGGGACCTCTTGGCTCAGTGGCATACAAGGTATCGATTGAGCTTTGGTGTTAAACAATATAATTTTAACTACACATTAATTATCAGAATATTCTTTCATTGAAAATGATGGCACTTTCAAGCTTAAAAAAAAATCTAGATGTTTAATGGGTAATAGTAAAAAAAGATAGAAATATCCTTGGAATAGGGTTGAGAGCTATGGATGAAAATCTCTAATCACTTTACATTACTTATGATTAGCTTAAATACATTTCTAGTGAAGTCTGTAGTAATCATAAATATTTATTAAAGATTATGCAGTCAAAAACAAACTGACAATAGATAACCTGCTAACCTTCCATTCCACGGATAGAATTAAACAGGTGCTTGGAGGTTGGCACCACTTGGGATACTGGCCGGCGATTGTTTCCCTGTGTGAATGGCACCATACAAACACGTGATTAACCAAGCAGGTGCCAGGTGGGTGATGGTTGTACTGACGGACAACTATTCCACAAATCGCCAATAGTGGCCAACTTATGAGAGACTGTTGACGGGGCGGGCGACTCTGTTACTTCGTGTGAAACCTCCAATATACCTCTATGTTAATCAACAGAGTGATAGTTGCCTCGTGTGAAACCGCTCTAATGTGTAATGAAAATGGTCAGTTGATTAACTAATATACCAAATAATCTAGTCAGCATCTTAAAGTATTCATAACAAATTTTAGAACATGTTTAATAGATTAGACCTTTCTTTTCTTAATTGATTCAATACTACTTAAAGAATTCTTTAGAATTCCCACTATTTTCTGACTACCAAACTTCCTAGAGTGTTTTCCAGGTTTTACAAAAGAAATTCATTTTTCATTTAATTGACTAGGTGGGGTGTAAATTAAAACAAATATATTTGAGGAGGGGGAGGTGGCAATAAGACAGTGTACTTAGTCCCTCACTTCACATTAGCTTATATATCCTAAACAGGCCTACTACTTACAGCTTGTAGTTAAATGTCCCAAATTTCCCATTTATATTAGGGTTTTTTTCTGTAGAATTTCCTGTTGTTTTTCCAAACACAAAAATTCCCTTACTTCTTCCTATTTTCCAAGTGTATGCTAACATTGATTTTTACTAGCATGCAGTGTTAGTGACAGTGAAAACCAATGTCCCACCCATTTAAATTCATCCCCTTCTCGTGTCCTACTCAAATCATATATATTAAGGAAGACAGCTATACCTACAATCACAAAGGTGTATGACAAGATGAAACATTTTATATTACTCTTACTAGCTTTCTCGCTCAAGACACATCCATTCATTTAGGACACATTCTACAAAATAGCAACAAGATAAAACTGAATTATGCAACTTCCGCAAGAAAGGCTTACATCGCATACATTCTATGATACAGTTAAATACAAGTATGAAGGAACCTTTTTGACAGTCACAAAAGTTACTAAAACAATTTTCATACAATTAGATGTACCTAGTCATGCTATGTTAAAATGTAATTTTTCAAAAATAATATTAATGCCCACAAAATATTATTGCTAATGATAAGGTAAAATGTTACCAATATCAATTGATTACAAAAATTTATGTTTGTATTTTCTTAAAGTTCTTTTCTACTACTGTACAGGTATGGGCTACCAATAGATAGGCTGGTTATGTGTTCAAAGAGCTGAATATACTGATCTTAAATTAGGCCTATTTGTCTTATTTACGCATCATGCACAAGTTGTAGTTCAATATACAAGTCTTTATTATATTGTTAGCAGCTGAGTATACTTTAGCATAGCTCAACAATGGTTTACCTGATCCATGACTAAAAGTCATTGTGAAATACAAAATTCCTTTGTGAACATCTAATAAATAATAGTCAGAGTCAATACAGAGCGTAGATTACACCTACTACAATCTCCGAGCCTGAAACTAGAACCCCTCCACAGCTGCTAGGTCAGTCTTCTCAGGGTTGTCAATATTTGTTTTATTCCCAACTATGTGTTGTTTTTTAGAAGAAATTCCCTTTTTTTTAAAAACTACTTATACAGGAATTTAATATTTTTCATAAAATTAATCAATTCGTGAAATCGTGCCATAGGTGTTTAGAACCTGAAGATTTGATCTTGATGGGGAATTCTTGCAGTTGTTACAAGACCCAATTGTATAAAGTAAAAGATGAGATGTGTATTTGAATCACAGAGTGATTTCTTCAGTTCACATTTTATTTTAAAGGCTTAATAGCACAAAAAACTTGGAAGTTTATGTCCGAAATCCACAAATATTCCAGTAGTTTTAAGTTATTTTATAAAATTCCATGTGTTTTCCCAGTTTTTTTCCAGACAACAAATTGACCATATTTTACTTGTTCTTTCAATTTTCCACGTGTGTCGCAACCCTGTTTATAGTTGTGTATCGTGATCAAGGTTTTCCCATGCCTGTAAAATGGGGAAAATGCAAGTGATTTTTTTTGTAGACCGGAAAAAAAAACCCAGGGAAATATAGGAAGTTAGAGAAAAAGAATCGAAGAAAATTTGTGAATTTGGGACATTTAGCTGCAAGCAATGAATAGTTGGCCTGTGCATGGAAGAAAAAGTCAAACAAGAAATTAAACTATGAAGATTTGAGCACGTGCTATCTCCCGCCCCCTTTTCCACCCAATAACATTGCATTATGTAATAAGTGCATACATTTTTACATCAAATTTCTCTTTCAAGGTCAAAGCATCATTTTCTAAACACCAATGACATGACCTCACACTTGTCAATTTTATGAAAAATTAAATTTCATTACTCTATGCTATTCTCTTAATTGTCTGGTAAAATGGGAAGTCTTTCTGATGAACCTGAAAAATACCGGGAAATTTGTATTCAACTTTAGTGTTGTAAAAGTAACTATAGCTGTATTGGCATAGAACGTTTATCAGCATTTAAGATTCACAAAGACAATTCTCGTCATAATAACACTTTTAAAAATGTACGTTGATTTTAAAATATTTATTAGAGAGTTACATTTTTAATTTGTACTTCTCGGTAAACTTCAGTCGGATGACCTTGAAACTAGATTAGAAATATAATCAACAACTAAGTGTTAACATGTGGTCCCCTTACCAGTTTTCAGTGACAAGTTTATGAGACTGAATGGAAGTTAAATATTTTGAGTCTTATTTAAAATTAAACGTCAAACTATTTCATATTTAAGGTGAAGAAAATTTAGTAGAAATGACGACTTAGTTTTTATGAAAATATGCTCAATTCGTATTTAAATATACACCATTACCTTGGGAATAATAGCGCACAGAGCAACATGAGCTGGCTTTTGTCTTAGCTTTGACGTAAATAAATCATAGTTCTATAAAAAAATCCACAATGAATGTTGATTATTGATATAAAATGCCAGCAAAGCATAGGAAAGGTTGAGAATACTTTTACAAGAAACACTATTATTTGCTCTTAACATTAATCTAACTGGTTTTTACTGTGAGATTAAAATGAACAATTTTGCTATTTGGAGCTCTTATTTTGGTTGGACATACTAGTTTGTGGACTTTTTGAGTGGATTTATTTGTTTGTCCTTTATTGTTTTGGACATTTTTGTGGTGGACCTTAAATATTTTGTTTTTGATTTTGTGACCTGAAAGCTATTGAGAGACTATGTGGCTAACAATGTGACTGAGGATTGATTAATGAATACAGATTCTCAAAAGCACAGGTTAATTTGTGTGATATGAATTTAGCCTATACAATCCAATTCCTAAACTAGGCTAATAATAGTCCCTGACACCAGCTTCTGTGATAAAAAAGAAAGGTACTTTCCTCATTATTATTTATTTTTATCCAAAAATGTTGAAAAAATTAGGTCTTTTTTAGGCTTAGGTAAAGTCACAAAAAGTAGCCTATAGTCCATATGTGAATATAAGTAGGGCCTAGGCCCCAGATAAGAATCTACCAGATCTTCAGCCTTATGGAAGTTTCACTGCACTCTTTGAGTACATCAACACTGGGGTTCGTTAGTGTCAATGATCTGTGATTAAAACACTTCCAAATGCGCATTTGTTAAACTGTTAACATGTTCATCATAAAGAAAACATTGTAGTTGTAATGGGCAGTCTGTGTAAGCTGTTTGTAAGGTATGATTATGTGAAAAGGGGGTTGATTCATTAGCTGAACCTAGCTTTGTGGAAGCAGGCCAATTGACTCGAGACGGATGTGTGTCATCTCTATGGTGAAATCATGTTTAATTGAGCTTTTTTATGCATCTTGATGGAAACTAGCGATAACCGTGTATATATATATTTATAAGAAAATGTCATACAATGCAAATAATCATGAATTAAAATTGAAACACAAAAAATCATGGGTCAACAAAAAAGTTTGCAATATTTACATATCCAAGACACTCTTGTGATTTTAATTAATTTTGTTTTAATTGTAAGTTTTGGCCTAATTACTCAAAATTACCAAACTTCATAATTCCTGGTTCTTATTTTTTTTAGCACCACGTCTTACTAACCATTTGAATTATACACTTATGTGCCGGTACTAATCATGCCAGGGATTAGGAATGTTATATTTATATGGAGTGTAGCCACATTTGTGTATAAGGAGAATTGAAAAACATTTTGAAAAAAAAAACACGCCCAGTACACCCGAATCAGTTTAGAACCTCGTAGACAGTCTAGTCTATTGCGAGAGTAGCATGGTAGACCACCGAAGCAGGTAATTTGGTACTATTCCAAGTTGATGACAACTTCTTGAGTATGTACTAATAATATGATATTATTTTGTAGCAAAAAAAATAGAATATTTGTATATGCGCTAGTAAGGGTAAGTAGGCCTACTAACTTATTCCCACACACATCCAGTCCAATACATTGGGGCTTTTAGCTTGTGACGAGAGTAATTATTAAACACTGTGCTCACTAAAATCCACTTAGAATAAAGTTTGTGAACTGATAATTTAAAAAAAAAATCCACCCAGTACATAGCCTATAGGCTTTTGAAAACCAGGTTACAGTCAATCAGTGACTATTCCTGATTGTGGTCTTCATGAAGAAAATCGGGGTTGGTAGCCATTATCCGTCCCATTTTCGGGTTTTTTAAACTAACAAACTATTGATATTTTGTCATACATTTTTGTAAATATAAAAATATGAAAAAACTTTAAAATTAAATAAGAAAGACTTACACACCTAATTAATTTCTAGTTAACTTAAACAATATTGTTTATTATGGCTTTGAAAGCTGGAACTAGATATTTCTCATAGTTAGGCTTATGTCTGTCCACATAAATCATAATAATATAGGGTCTAAAAACTAAGACATGTCACCAGGCCTACATACGTAATTTCCCCCCAAAAAATATTTTTGTTAATGATGTTCTAAAACATCTTGCAGAACTTAAGTTAAAGTATATCTAGTAAATTTATACTTTTCACAGATTCCCCCAAACCATTTGTAAAAGCCACATATTTTTATTATATTAACACAAAGAACCAGTCTAAAAGTCAGAATAATACATATCGATGACATCATGGAAATAATAAAACATAGTTTATTGGTATGTTCATTATTATACTTCACTAAATGTTTGTGGCTTAACTTAACCTTTTTTATATTAATAAACTAAACTTTTAATCACTATATACAAAATAAACTAGCCTACCAGTATTAAATGTATTTTTTTAAATAATTTGTTGCAAATGGTTGGCCTACATATCATTTGATGATGTCATAGCCATTTTAGCATACAGCATTATGAGGTATCAAACACAGGATCCAGGAAAAGTTACGAATCATCGTCCATATTGACATTTCAAAAGAGATTTGGGCGATTTATTGCCAAGTTTTGTTGGTTGTTCTAATGTTTAGCAAAAATTTTCAAAATTTATAAATCTTGGTACCATTCGATTTTACATGTACTATTGTGTGGGTAATAATGGAATGAAATATCTAAATATTGTACCATAATAAAAACAAAAGAGCCTAAAATCGGACAGATAAAGTGTACCATCAACAGAAAATCTATTGGCTTATACATAGCTAGGAACATAAAATAAAAAATTCAGGCTATTAAAAGAAACGCAAGTCCAAAGAACTTAGGCCAACTTCAAGCCTTTGAGACAAAATTTAAAGTAAACTCTAAAATACGTGTGCCACATCTGCTTTCTCAAGTGACTAATAATGCTAACATAAATGTACTAATAATTACTACATAAATGGTAGGCCTACTTTGAAATGGGGTGGTTTGACAACACTTTGAGGCTTAGAGATCTTGCCCCAAGTGAGGTCAACATTTTAACAAAGATCAAAAATACTGGAATTATGGTTCAGATCCAACAATAATTAACTCAATAATGCAGGCCTAAGACTAAAATTGGTTAGTAAATTCATCAAAGATAATTTAGGATCTACATGTCAGAATTTTACCAAATCCTATTTAGGCTAAAGATACAATATATTGCACTGATGGAATGAAACTAAAAATATAATAAGATCATCCAATGCATTATCTTTCAAAATAAGGTAGAGCCTAAGATCTGGTTGGTAGACATGCCGTTTTAACCAATGCTTTCATTTTACACGCCATTTTTAGTTGAGTTGTGTACATAATGGCAAACGATTAAAACATTTTAATTGTGTAGAGCTCATTATCGCAAAAGAAACTTTCCACTTCTTAGTTAAACTATATCTCTTAATAAATTTGGGAAATATATGAAACATAAATGTTTTTTGTACGACAAACATAATTTATTTCTTCTCTTGGATGACATGACATTCAAAATATTCTTACCGGACAAGCTTATCCCTGCCTGCTGTCTGACTATTTAGTTTAGTAATTACATCCATCACTTTAACATAAGAAAAACATAAAAAAAGTAAAAAAGACGATACTATAATGTAATCCAGCTTGAAGGGATTATATAAACTTTTGCACTTTATAGAAACCTTGGATCGACATTACATGTACAGAAATCATATACGCAAGTATTTTTTACTGATAGGATAATATAAAGCGCGCGAAATATGAATTTTACTTGAGGGCCTGGCGACCTTCTTTGACAGTTTGTTTAGCCTTTTATTTATTTTTTTTAAAAAAAAGATGGCGATGCTATCATTATAAAAACTAGTAAATTCTTTCTCTCAGGCTGGCAGAAAGCCATGCATAAACCTTTATCTTTTGCTGAAAGTAAACTAAGTTAAGAGAAAGTTTGTTTCATATTTTTGGGTATGCAGCGCAGAACTATAACACCAAGATAATACACCAGTGGTTCCAACGGGGACACACGTTATGATGAACGGCAAAAAAATATATTACAATATCAAATATATCTGACCAATGTATGAATTTATTAAAAAATATATATTATTTGTATCTTTAGGATGACATCGGTAGTATGGCACCCCCTAAAACCTGGCGCACCGGACAGCCACCCACCTCGCTCACCCCTTGTAATACCCTGAGTCTCTTTTATCCATACCAAAGTACCTACTTACTGCCATGTATTTTTAGATACTAACAGCAGTCCATTTTAATGTAGATAATAAGTGCCCAAATTCACGGTTCTTTGGTCGTAACCATACCGTTTAGTCTGGTCAAGAAAAGCATTACCAAACCGAACTCGGATATCGTCTCAGTCATAAACATTACGTTAACATGAACAGGTCAACCGTGAATACGTCGTGGTCGTAAACATCGATCGATACCAGGTCAACCACGAAATCTCAACTAATATTAGTCTTTTATGTTGATATTTTCTTGCCCTTTATCCTCATCTGTTTCCCAGCAATCTACAGGTTGACTAAAAAGGTGTTTGTCAAAAGCAGTACGCCATGGTTCAAATAACACATTATGCTGATAAGTATAAAGTAGATTGGAATTGAGTTAAAAGTACCTAATATTAGTTAGAAGTTTTCCATCCGAAATTCATAAACGTTACTGGTTAGTTTGTTATTATGTAGTATTAAAGTTACTGCTATTTTACATGTCCACAAAAAAGCTGCAATTGCTTTAGATATAAAAGCTTTGTGAGACAACTTCTTCAAAATTAGTGATTAGTGCCAAAATACGATACACACCTGGCCTAACATATATAATGTTAGATTATGCTACCTTTATGTTAAATAGATAGTGTTTAGTGAGATTAGAATTAATAATAAGACATATTGCCTCAACTATGGATAGTCAACCCTTTCGATGTATTACTACCAGTGTATTTTTAATAACAGAATAAAATAAATATCAGTCAGGGCTAACTATTGAATTGATTATATTAAATTACGCTTCCTATTTAATAAATAGTGATTACATAAAATTAATAATAAGGTGTACCCCCTCCTAATTTGGATAGTCAGCCGTTTCCATGGACTAGTACCAGTATATTATTAATCACAAATTAAAATATATCTGTTAAGTGTGCGCTATAGTGGACCACCTTTTTAGTTTTGGAGGGAGAGAAAGAGAGAGAGGTTTAGAGTAAATCATAATTGCTATGCTAACCAACAGGTGTCGCTAGTTTCGCCAGTGAGTAGGGCCCATAGTTTTGAAACTTGCGAGTAGCGAGTCGCCAGCGGATTACTCGATACTCGCTCGTAATCTCGCAAAGACCTAGTTTTGAAACGTCTGAGCTGCGAGATCTGACATCACACTATCGACTTGCGAGCGAACTTTACTCGCCAGCTTGGAAGCGTGCGAAATTACAGTTTCTCAAGCGAGTAGACCGAAAACAAAATGGACGCACCTCTGTTTCTTAGGATACAAATATTTTAAGATGAAAGACTAGATAAAATTCCGCGTCAAATAATTTTTAACGTAAGAGAGAATCCATGGGTTCTACCAGATAATACATTTATTAAACTATTTAGACTAAATAAAGAATTGGTTCACCAACTAGTTACTATAATTGAACCGAGATTGCCAAGAGTAAAACGGCAGTCGGCGATTCCTTCAGATATTAAAGTAAGTCTTTATTTCCCACCGTAATTAAACGAAAATTTATGTTATTTCATAAAGAAGATAGTGCTCAACGAATTTAGCATACCGGCAGCTACTCAGTTCTTTTGTATATCTTAATTAGAATAATTAGGTCTAGTTTGTCAATATTTCAATCACTTTTTTTTTAAGTTTAAAAAACTTAAAATCACACAACGAGAACTAAATTAAACTGCAATCTAGAGATTACATATTATTTGTTTATGTTTCTAAATTTAATTTACTTTGTGTAATTACAAGTAACTTAATCCAGTTATAATTTACAAGATATGTTTGTAAAAAGTTGACCATAGAATGCCATTAAATATTTTAATCATATATGTATACGGATACACGTTCATAGCTGTCAGAAATGAATATATGAAATATATATAATATGCATACCATAACTATTTAATAAATTGTGGCCACTTTCAGGATTTAGCTTACTACAAACTTATATATTATGGGGGACAGTACGCAAAAGGGTGAAATTCTTTACTACCTTTTGCGTACTGTCCCCCATAATTCTTTACACCCTTTCTATGTCAAACTAAATTACACATTTGTTAAAATCCATATATATAATAATATATATTTATTCAACATTGGAAAACACTTAGCTAATATATTTCATTGGCATCTGAGACACTAAAGTGAGTAATAACTTAATAGGCCTAAGTATTTTGGTGTAACATTATGTTTGGATGAAAACTATTCCAACCTTACATAACCTAACCCTTCATATGACAATAAATACAAATTTGAATGAAGTTGTTAAATTAAACTTATTTTGTTTAAAAACATAGTTTTATGTAATTAAAAGAAATGGAATAAGACCAAGATAGCATAATATAGGATAAAAATGGTGTGTTCATCAATATAGTTGTTTACTGTGAAATATTAAACGAAAGTCAATTTCCATTTATTTTATGTAGTCCTAGGCCTATTTGTAAGAACTTATTCATTTTTAAAGATTCAAATGTTGATTTCACATAATCAAATGCTACAAAAGCTAGTCTCATAATCTCACAAAAAAAATATTGAACAAATCAGCATTTTGAGTATGAGACCAAAATACTTTTAGTAAGCCTAAATAATATTAAGAAGGTATTTACTTGATGTTAAATCAATGTTCTACTGTCTTAAGATACCAAATAAAATAACATTGGATGAAAGTTAATATGCATTTAATTATTAAAACTATGAACCTACCCTATCCAGACCCTTACTATTTTTAGTGCCACGTGCCTATTTAGGTTATATGGCTATATACTAATTAGACCTACTATAATCTTAAATCTAGAACAAACACAGCATCCAGCCCCCAATTTGTCATAAGAAAGTATAAACCCACATTTTACCAATGAAAATTTTTTCGACGATGCCAGGAAATGGACCCAGGACCCTTAGCTCAGTAGGCAGCGACTGAGCTAAGGTGTCTGACAACCATTGCTGTTAAAATCGCCTAAATCACATTAATGGAGAATTTTCCATGTAGGCCTATAGAGTTAAGCTCATAATTAAATATATAAGCCTATATATTAAACAAAATATTGTAAGTCTACACAGTAAATTATTAGAGCCTCTAAATACAGCTATTTTGTTGTTTATTTAGCCTATTTCACTTTATTTAGTGCCAACTTCGATTTTCTACTGGGTGAGATGCACTTTTGCTTTAATTTACAAAATTAAAAAAAACTTGGCATTTTGCGCATCTTACAAATGATAAGAGAAAGTTTTACTTTAAACTAAGATACGCCTACAAACACTAGTGGGATTATAGACGAGATTGAAAAGTTTGGCCTACTTTTTAGTGGACACGATATTTTTAATTCCGGATGTTTTAAAATACAATTTCATTTATTATTTCTATAGTTGGAATGCTGACTACATGAAAGAAAAACGTGTTCACTTTTCTCCGTTGTGCAATTGTCTTATTTGCCCCACCAGCTCCATTTAAAATATCAGTCAATTCAGCCCATAAATTATCTGCATCCGTTTTACGAAAGGAACTGTCAAATTTTCCTTTTATTAATTTATTGTTTTCTTCCATAAACTGAACTAAAAGTAACTTTTGATTTTCAGAAATTTTAGACATATTTAAGTAGTCGATTATATACTAGGTATCAAGATCACTATTTTTCATATATAATTTACCAACTGCTATACAATAAACACTAACACTATACACTAGAATACACATCAAAACACCAACAAAATATATTTTAAATACACTAATAAAATCAAAATATTTTGTCTTCTTCCAAAAAAAATCGTGTGAAAATGCGCGTTTTAATTTCATTGGTCTATTTCATCGTTACGTCACCACGAATGCAATGTTGCCAGATTTAAAATTAGGTCGCTAGCGAGTAAGTCGTATTCGATAGTGGATCAATTCGCAGCACAAAAGAAGTATTTCAAGTCTAGCACTTTTAGCATTCAGACTGCGACTATCAAGACAGCGGCTGGCGAGTTCATTCGGTAGCGAGTTTACTCGCAGGTTTCAAAACTAGAGGCCCTGAACGGGTAGTAAGACGCGGTGCTAAATATTATAAGAAGTGGGTGTTAAATTACAGTAGTGTAGAAATAGAAAGGGTTGGGGATCGTCCCCACCCAAAATAAATCGAGAGTATCTTATCTTAAGGTGGGAATGCAGAACACCCGCGAAAATTTAAGTGTTTTTTGCAACATTTTTTTTTTGCAAAAATAAATGAAATATTGTTTATATACAAACATAGTTTTATTTTCTTCACATTGTTTTGAATATGAAATGGGCATAGTAGCATTATCTATCAACCTTTTTAAATAAAGAGAAAAAGTTTTCATAAAATTCCAGGACACCTATGGCAGGTAATTAACAAATGTGAAGAAAATTAAACTCTAAGTTTGTATAGAAGCAATATTTGATTTATTTTGACGAAAAAAAGTTTTGCTATAAAAACTGCAAGCATAATTACCTTTAATCTCGATCACCTTAAGGCCCTAGGTTTTCTAAAATGTAAACTTTAAATATAATATTTACTACCTCTATGTAAACAAAATGGCAATACAATAAACCATTGACCTTATAATATATTATATTATATATTATATTTTAGAGACCAATGCAATAAACGCGTATATAGAGCTCTCTATGACAATTTTTATTAATTATCCCTCTTGGACAGTTGGTTGTCACAGTATAGCATTTTCTGAAAGCTGAGTTGGCTGCCGGCTGACTCGCTATTGGCTAAAAATTCAATATGGTTCTTATACGTTAGAAGGTCTTAAAATCAAAGAATTTTATTATAGCTATTATAATGAACAATAATTAATCTACTTAACAATAGATGTAATGTAAGTTTTGAATTTTTAGTTATCAACATATTGTAAACTAATTTGTAGCTTATTATGGATAAATAGTTGGTACTTTATGTACTTTTGTTGGGCTGGGCTTTGGCTTCATTGCGTGCGAATTTATTCTTTTTGACGTCCCATAAAATCATTTCTCTAAACATTCAAATTTTGCTCGTAATTTTATAACGAGCCGTAAATTACATGGGGTTAAATAGTTAAAAAAAAGCTCTAGAATAATGCATAAGCTCTTATCTCATACCACCATTGCGTCCATTCCAATCGGTAACTTTATATTTTTCACAAATGTATTTCTCTATAGAGTTATTATTTCGATTTACTTATCCCGGAATCGACACGTCTTACTCGTTACCTTTTGTTAAACTAGTCCGAAGCCAACAAGGAGACTTTTGACTAAAATCATCTTCCTAACATTGAGAGTTGGTCAATTCAAGCAAATAATGAATGTATGTGTCACAAGAGTTTAACACTTAGTTAAGTGTATCATTAAATCCACAGAAATCACTTAGATTTTAAATTAAATCATCGTTTGATATATTAATTGTAAATCTTAAAGCTTCTGTAATTTAATTTTGACAGCTTAGAATGACAGGAAAAAATGAATTTAAGGAGGTACCACATAGATAAAATCCTCTTATGGTAGTCCTTTTAAATTGAAGTGACAAAAAAAACTCCATATAAAATAATTATGGTATTTATTAGTTAATCTAGAGAGCTGGTTAATTACTCATTACACAAATTTACTATTAATCTATTCAAATTTTTCTTTCATTTTCTCTTGTCGAATTTGAAGGCATAACCAGGTTAAACAAATTCACATACTAATTACTAAAGCCTAATAGGGATTGAAAAGATTGTAATTTCATTTGAAATAAACATACAAATACAAAGTTAATTAAAGCTCTGTTTGAATAGATTGTAGACTCAACTTAATGAATTCCCAAGAGGTAGTGGCCACACCCATTGTTTGCTTTAACTAAAGATCAAACTAACAGTAACAGATTGAACTTAGATCACCAACAAAATCACAATCTCAACTGGTCTTTTCAAAGTTCAATATATACCAGGAACTATGGCCTATGACCGCAATCATTTATAAGAAGACCAAGAATTCTCACGAAAGGTCCAGAAGCCAACACATGAAAGTGCATGGGGATTGGTTACTTGTGTGGAAGGTTTGAGAAGCATGGATTGCGTTAATTGGCTGGTGTGTGATGCGGTCGTTCCGAATAAGAATTACAGAACTTTGAATTTTCTCAAAAGTTTCAGTTTAAAAAAAAAGGCTGTTGTAAAGAATTCGTTCATATTTTGTCAGTGCTTTAATAAAGGATTTCTTATAGTTCTTTCTATTTAACTATTTTTTCGGTTGGGGAAAAGAGGGGAGGGGGCATTCCTTCTGTCCATTTCATCTTTGCTCTTTATGATGGTAAGTGGCGTTCTTCTAGACATGAGGGGATTTGCTGGACCAGTAACTTACACTGGAAGAGAGTGGAATTCCACCATGGTCCATATTGTTTGTCCTTTCCATTTGGAATGTTCATAAAAGGCTATTTATAGAATGAAATATGATAAATCGTGCAACAATTTGATGACCAACGTCTTACCAACGTCCTATAATATTCTGAAAATACCAATCTAGGTGCATGTCTGGTAGGACTATTAGTTTTAATTTTATGGTTGCTAATAGTATTCACTTTGTGACCTTCTTACGTACTTAGGGTTTTACTACCAAACTACTTTTTGTTTTGAGAGCTAAGCATTTTGTGTTAATTCAGTCATCCTTTTATTTGCTTGGATTTGGTTTCTACAATATTGGTGATATATATTTGGACTCCTGCAATCAATAGTTTCAATTAGTTCATTAGTGGATGATGGACGTGTGCAGCTTCTTTATTATACCATTATAATTTATGAATATGTATATCCTATCGATCATTTGCAAATCAAACAATGGGTGCAGCCTAATTATGTTATTTAAATACTCGCTCTTGGGTTAAAGTGCTCGCCTCAGGACCCAATGTTCACTGTTTCCAGCCCGGCTGAGGTTGATTAATTTTTATAGAGCAATGAAAATATGTAGCACAACTTTCTTAGGAGGGTAAGTAAATCTATCGTTCCCATGTAATTTGTTGTACATAAAATATCCCCTTAAAGATAAGTGAAAATACCTTTCTGGAAATTTGTAGGCTCTTCCTCTCCTACTTGTAGAAATCCAGTATGGAAAGCAACAAGAAACTGCCCAACTTTCAGGACTTCCCTATTACATGTGCTTTCTCCCTGATGGTGCGGGCAGCACTAACCAGCCAAAGGTTTGAGTGCATGGCCTGCTCTGATTGGATGGGAACCACATCAGGACCAACTCTCATGATTAAAATATTTATATATAGACCCACCATGAGTATTTTATTTGAAAGGAGAATGAAATATCATCCCTGCAGGGCTATTATGACCATGTAACACAAATCTAATTGGTGTCGCTAGTTAGGCTACAGTTACACTGGCAAGTGAATTGCGACAGTTCTCATGTGAGAGCTGTCCAGGTCTGTTTACACTAGCAGCAATAAATTGCTGTGAGATCTGTCGGGCGAGTGACTTGCGAGAGTTCTCACAAAGCTGTTTACACTTGAGAGGAGAATATTGCTGGTGCAAGGTTTGTTTCAGTCATTTAGGAATAATGCCTCCCGTCAGACGTCAAATATGCTGCTGCATTATTAATCCTAAACCAAATATATTCTATTAGTAGAAAAAAAATGGAAGGAAAGGCAATGCTGGGATAAAGGAGTGGATCCAGTACCTCTTTTTTTCAACTTATATTTCTTCAATTCTTGATCATATTGATTGAGTGTATCACTCAGCTCTCTGGATATTTCCACTGTGTTGGTAGATAACTTGTTTGCTATGGCTTGTAAGTTGTAAGGCATTTTGTTTTATAAAACCTGTCTCTGTATTGTTAACTTTGCAAAAAACTTCATTTTTCTCATAAAGAGCAACTAGCAATTTTATTTCACTATCATTCCCCCTTTTGAAGGCAGACATTATCAAGAGATACAGTTAACTCGCGAACGTCTCACAGAAGATATTGAAATGGTTTGGATATTCCGTGAGAGCTTGTGGAAGTGGCGAGGAGTGTGTTTATAGAGAGGCAAGCGTGGGTCTCGCGGAACAACTTGCGCAAATTATCAGAAATATACTTTTAGAGTTGTTTACATTTGTAACAGAACTGTCCAACAGTATCTTGCATGAGATTACTTGCCAGTCTATCTGCACCTTAATCTTCACTCTTGAGGTAAAGCTAGTGTTTGTATTATTATGACCACCACAATTTGTATGGTCCGTTAGTTTTAGTGTTGACTTTGCTTATAGTTTCAATGTACAGAGTAAAATCATCTTGCTTCTACGGTTGGAAACACTTTTTTTTTGTAGAGGATTACCTACTTTTTGAGAAGTTAAGAATCCAGAAATTAGGTAATTTTTTTAAAGAATGATGATAGGTCTATTCATGACTGAACATTATTCATATATTTTTATTTTCTAAACAGCTGATCGGAATATTTGCTAGAAAGATTTATTTTTAATCTAGATTACTGTAATTTAAGAAATACCCGCTTCGGTGGCTGCATGTTTAAAGGTGTCACTATCACAATAGACTAGACTACCCACGATGGGGAGATCGTTTCCCCGGTAGGGTGTACTGAGTGTGGTTTTACCTTAAAGGTTTTCCATTCTCTCCAGCCAGGGATGGGTGCCCTGATGTATTGTCTATATACAGCCAGGGGTGGATGATCTGACATGAATCTAGGTTCCCCAAGATATTTCAATATCAGTAGGGTACTTAAATATTTTTGAAGAATAATATCAAATATCTAAGACCTAATGCATATAATTTTTGTTTTGTTTTGTTACAATTTATGTCTATTATCTTATTATTATTTCATATATAGACGGATTTTGGTAGGTAGAGTTCAGTAGATGATAGTTTTTTAATTTTTATTTTCTAACTATTTAGCACCGCGTCTTACTACCCATTCAGGGTATACGCTTAAGTACTAATTACGCTAATGGATTAGGAATTGGGAAGGTTGAGTTTAGAAGAAATGAACCAGGATTTTTGTAGAGGGAAGGTGGAGAACCATTTAGGAAAAATCACCCCCAGTTCACACAACCAAGATTCAAACCTTGATATTCCAGTCTTCGGCAGTCTAGTTCAACACAAAACTAGCGTGTTAACTACGCTACCAAAGCGGGTTAGATGATAGTCAATAAGGTTACTAAATTAAAACAATTTTAATATATTCAACTATCCATACATTAACTCATGTTATCTGCAGCTGTCACTTTTGATGGATGTTAAATATTAATA
This sequence comes from Timema shepardi, assembly GCA_902151425.1. Taxonomy (NCBI): domain Eukaryota; kingdom Metazoa; phylum Arthropoda; class Insecta; order Phasmatodea; family Timematidae; genus Timema; species Timema shepardi. Next base: position 77,242 of record CABFVX010002022.1, read on the forward strand.
CCTATAAAATTACACAAATAAAATAGCCTACTAATAAAATGTTATCAATTTTGGCAGCAAAGAAATATGTTTGAATTTTCTAAATTGTTCTTCCAAATAAAATCAGGCTATACTTAAGAATCATATTCTGAAAATTGAAAAATGTCACCTGGACACGGGAATCGAACCCGGGACCTTCGGCTTAGTATGCCAATGCTCTTACCACTGAGCTATCCAGGATTCGTCCCATGCCCATGGTCATTCTTCACTCATAGTTTAAGGCAGAGTCTAAGATAGGACGTGTGGAAGTCGTCAGCTTATAAACATGTGATTATATAAGATCACAGCCATCAGACAACGCAACCATTAGTAGTTGGCATTTTTGCAGCCATTTGACAATTATATATATAATTGTACAGGATTTGCATATATTAATGAAACAAATAAAACAAATGCATTTTAGTGGGGATAGTCCCTCATAGATATCATATTCTGAAAATTGTAAAATGACACCTGGACACGGGAATCGAACCTGGGACCTTCGGCTTAGTACGCCAATGCTCTTACCACTGAGCTATCCAGGATTCGTCCCGTGCCCATGGTCATGGTGTAGTGTTTCTACAACACTGTATAAACATACTATTTCATTTCGCAAATCTTACAAGTTTTTAGTAAATATCTATTTTAAAATAAAAACTGGGAAAAACCTGTGCGGTGCATCATACCACTTATTTTTAATACGGCTCCCTCAGTATTTTCAATTTTGAATCTGGTCCTCATGACCAAATGAGTATGACACACCTGGTCTAAGCCGTCACTCTCATGTTAGATTGGTCTACTGATGATGGGGAGATCGTAGTTCAAATCCTGGTTGAGTTTACCGAGGGTAATTAATTGGCTTACCACTTACTCCCATCAAAGTGCGAGTAGATTCCTTCTTAATATTCTTCCCTTCTCATCCCTACTCCTTTAGAGTATTTATCATATTCTGTATGCTTACTTATATAACCTGAACAGTTAGTAAGATGCAGTGATAACAAAAAATAAGAAAATACCCTCAACCAGGATTCAAGACCTAATTCCTTCTTAATTGGTAGTCCAATCTATTGTACGAGAGTGATGTCTTAGACCATTAAATTACCGAAACAGGCCAGTTATTTTTAACTTTTCAAGTACAAAATATAATTTAGGATTTTAGGGTTTAAGAGCGTGCAATACATGCCAATCAACTCTGTGAGTTGGCTCGAAATTGTAAATTTACAACAACACTATTGCACGTGGATCATCTCTGATTAAACATTAATTCGAGACAAAGAGTTAATAGAAGTTCCTAATACATAGCATTGTTGAAATTTTAAATTATATTTTGATAAATAACTGCATTGAAAAGGCTGTTTTTGACCATTTTAGAATGGCTTTACAGATAAGCATTGTGCACAAATTTGTATTATGTCTTAGTAGAGACATACTCTAATTATTAACAAGAAACGTTGTCGCTTTGTCCACCATCGTCACCGCCAAAAATTTCGATTAATCATTCAAATACAAATGCACTTCACACATTTCTGGCATATCCTGCTTAGTCTTTTTTTTATCCTTTAACTTCCAAACATCCGGGAGCTAATTTGGGCCTGCTATGATGAACACGCTTAAAAATCCTTCTAAAATATTTGTTTGTCTCCCATTTTGGTTTTTTTTTTTAGTGTTTCAGATTGTGCTGAACTCTGATGGATAAAAGAAGAGAAAAAAAGTCAAAATTTACAGAAGATATTGAAAATGAACCGAATCAATTCGTTTGTTCTGCTCTCTTTAAGAGACAAAGTGGCTTTAACATTCCTGGTCGTGTTTTAGTAAAGTTGGAAGAAGCTGCAGAAGATTCATTAATATCTGAGCAGAGGAACTTCAAGGAGTCGGTAATACATGTGCTACATTAATATTTCTGGCAAACAGGGAAAACTTAAAAGTCTGGGAATTTAAGTACTTGGCATGAAAAAAAATTAATTTAGTGCCTAAACACTGAGACAAAAATAAGAACATTTGTTTTCAATGTTAAGGTTGCGCTTACTACTTTTAATATTAATGCTAACAAATTGTATTTACTCGCTTCAGGGGCCGTATGGTCTAAGGCACTATTCTTTCAATAGACTAGACTGCCAATAAGATAATGGTTCGATCCCGTTCAGGTGCACTGAGGGTGGTTTTCCCTAAATGGTTTCCCACTCTTCATGCAAATACAGCCGCACTTCCTATAAATTCAACCTTCCTCATCCCTCACCCTTTAGCTTAATTAGTACATAAGCGTACAACCGGAATGGGTAGTAAGACGCGATGTTAAAAAAATGATTGTATTTATGCTTTGTGGGAAAATTGCTAAGATTTCTGAAGCTTATAATTTGTATTATTTAAAACCTTTCTATGGTAAAATTAAAACATTGTGTAAGGTCCTTAACAATGTTTTATTTAGAACTATGAACTCCAGAAAGCAAAGTATCTTCCCCACAAAAAATATAATGCAAAAAATAATTTGTATGTGATAAGCGCAGCCTTAGTAAAATTCATTGATTGTAAATGGCGTTCTAACCTGAGATGATTGTTCATTGTAGTTTTTTTCTTACCACATTTACATTTTAACATGAAATTTCTCTATGGACAACTCTTAATTAAGATTGTCAAGTTAACTGCAGCGTGATGGCTTCCATTTTGTATTTCTTCATCAAAAGAAACTAAGTACAAGAGGAGGTTTATTTTTATTTTTATATCATTCTCTAACCCACCATTATTTGTTCCTCCCTGACACTCTGCTATGACCTTTCAACTTTCTTAATTTTTCTGTATTTGCTTTTATATCATTAGAAAATTATTATCTTTACATTACTCACTGCTTTTGCATGAACACTTATTTTTAATTCACCAAGCTATCTATACCCATTGGCATCTTGATTATTATTGTGGGAAGTGTTGTACATTTATGCCTCTCTCCCATGTGATGACCGAATATGTGATTGAAATAACATGATACACTTCTGGTGCAGACTCTTGAATAGTGCTTTGAAACTGTGTTAAAACTGATGTGCGTGTCTATTGTGATAAATACCTGCCTCATTGCCGCGATAGGCTTGTCTGGCAGTGTTTGGAATCAGCAATAAAGTGCCTTCCAAGTGTTGGAGGTGGTGTATGCATTGCTTGTATAGCAGCCAACATTCCTCAAATTTTTGGTTATGTCTGCAAAAATATAACCTATTTATCTAGGGAAATGGGGAGCTTCAAAATGTAAAATTAAATCTCCTTTGCTTTGGCACCAACCGTTGTTTCACATCTTTGAAACATTTCAAAGAAGAAGACATCGACAGAACCTATTTGTAATAGTTAACTGAATAGGGCACATTTAAACATGTAATCACTATTAGAACAGCATTTTATCACAAACTAATTATTAGTTGACATTAAAATTGTAAGCATAGATAAATTAAGATATGTTGGCATAAAAATATAGTGTGCTTTTTTTTTCTCTATCTTTATCTTGCACTCAATGGATCATTTACGAATTAAAAGTGATGCTATATGACAACAGAAACCTTATCTTTGACTTTGCTTGGCTTATATCAAGCTCTGCCCACCTAAAAAGTGACCTTTTACACCTATATTTTTATGGTGTACTTGATTGTGTTACGATAATATCAAAATAGCCAACACTAGACGAAAAGGAGTAAATTACATCATGAACAAGAAAGTTGTCAAAACCTTTGAAAGCTTCCGAACACTCACTGATTGAGTAGTATCGATCTGAATCAGAGAGAAACCATATAGCACCACAGTTCCTCAAATATACACACTGACAACAGGCACATCTGTGGAAGAATTCTATGGTAAACTCTGGGAAGCCATAAAACAAACACCCATTATATACTTTTTCTATATTATTGGAGATTTAAATTCCAAAGTCTAAACTGCAGCTGAACTTGGAGTTGTTGGACGATTTGGACTAAGTAGGTGGAATGATGGGGGGAAAAACTCATTCAATTTTTCTAGAATAGTGGACTAATTATCACTAATACTTGGTTCGAGCAACTCAAGTGGTGGCCTTACACCTGGACGTTACCCAATGGAGAATACAGAAATCAAATCAACTACATCTTTTGTCAAAAGAAATGGTAGAGTTAAGTTTTGTCAGTTAAAACATTTGCTGGTCAGATCACCAACTGTTTGTAGCCGCAGTCAAACTTGATTCTACAACACCACATGAATAGCAGTTGCAAAATATTGATACGGTCAAGATTATCCTCACCCACGTAGTTGAAGTAAGTAACAGATTGGCCTTGCTTTCTTCTGACGAAACATGACCAAATGAGCTGTGGGAAAATCATTCAAAACAATCATCATTGGAACTACCTCAAGATACTCCCGAACAAAAAACTGGCAATGTCAGCTCAATGGATTTCTGGTACAACCATCAGAATCATAGAAGAAAAATAAAGCTCAAAAGAATTGGTAACAGATTGGTAACTTCAGAAGGCTGAAAGCAGTGTTTCAAAGAGAAGCTAGAAGTGTCAAAGAAAAGTATTGGAATCAGCATTGTTGAATAGTGGAAGTTGATAAAAGGAAGAGTTTTACCAGACATCTCTCTGCTCATTTAGGAGGGCCAAACATCATTTATGGGACTTGCAAAGTAACAATTTGTGGAAACAAGGGCAAGAACTCCATGAACAGCAAGCAATTTGAGACAGATGGAAGAAATCCACAGAGGAACTTTTATGGGAAATGAAACAACTAGCCAATTACAATGCTCCAAGAATATAGGGAATACTAGCAGAACTGTTCAAGCCACTAGCAACAGCAGCTCTAACACCATTATGCCAGCAAACTTGGAGAACCTGTGAATGGCCGGAAGAATGGAAACATTGTTTATCCCAATTCCAAAGAGAGGTGACACAAAGGAATTCACAAAGTACTACACTATCACTTTGGTATCATATGCAAGCAAGATTATCATGAACATAATTCAACAGCATTTGAATACAACTCTTGGCAGGGAAATGCCAGACTTGCTTACTGAGGTTCAGAAAAGAATAGGCATAAGGGACCATATTGCGCAAACCTCACTTGGATAATAGAGAAAGCTAGAGAGTGAACAAATGATCAGAAAGCTGAAAGTGAAAAGTGAGAATGTTGGATTGTTTTTAAATATCAAAGAGACAAAGATCATGACAACTGCAAAACATACTATTGTTAGCATGCAGATTAACAATGAGGAAATTGAGGTTGTTTCAAAATTGACCTTGAAGGTGACTGCATCCTTGAGATCAAATAGAAACTGCCAATTGGTAGGAGTGCGATAACCAGTATGAATAAAATCCAGAAAAGCAGAGACATCAGAATGACAACCAAATGCAGGCTGGTCAGCACAGTTGTTTCCCCATAGTGACTTATGGCTGTGAAATATGTATGCTGAAGAAAACTCAGGAGAAAGATTGATGTATTTGAACTTTGCTGTTGGCGACGACTACTGAGAATACTGGCGACAGCCAGAATTAGCAATAAGGAGGTTTTAGACCAGGTCAATATCACTCGTTGGTGTTATATATCACATGTCATTATTCTTAAAGTCTTTTATGTCCCCTTTAGAAATCATACTCATCAAACAAGTTGTTAAGGGTTGAGGGTTTAAATGCGACGGAGGCGAAGAACATGAATACGATGACGGCTAGTTCAAAAGGAAGGGATTACTATTTCTAGATACTGTACCCTCTTTTTTATTATTTAATTAACCTATGTATATTGAATACTTTGAGTGGCCTTGAATAAATATACCCCTTGAGGGATGCCCAAAAACATAACTATGACATGTGTCAAGCTCAAGCATGTCTTCTAATCTTTTCCATGGAGGTTGGAAGACATGCTTGAATTACATTTTTTTCTGGTTCTGCTTGTACCATTCTGCCAACGTAATATTCCATTAATTTTTAAACACCTTGAATAAATCTATCCAAATTATATTGACACTTAATCCTACTTTCAGTGTATCAAATTTACCCTCTTTAGTGTATCACGTCTGCCCTTTTAGTTTGAAGCCTAATATCTCTGGCTGTTATGATATAAATTAAACACATATTATTGAGAAATTTTGGATGGTTATCCCTTAATCACCCGCTTCAGTGGCCGAACTGTCTAAGGTGCCACTCTCGTGTTAGACTAGCCTTCTGATGACTGGGAGATCAGAGTTCAAATCCCAGTTGGGTCTACTTAGGCTGGTTTTTACTAAATGGTTTCCCACTCTCCTTCCATGTAAATGCTGGTAGATTACTTCTAAAATGCTTCCTTCCTCATCCCTATCCCAGTAGAGTAGTCATCATACTTAAACAGGTAGTAAGATGCGATGATAAAAAATATTCTTTATCCAAAGACAAAATATTAATGCGTTGCTTTTTTCCCAAACTACAATACAAGAAAAGATGTAAGAGAAAACAAGGTACCCGAAGAAATATATTTTATTATTAATTTGACAAAATGTATTAACCATAACAATATTGGATACAATTGTTAAATAAATTTAGGACCTAAACAAATTTGTTTACTTATTTTTTTGTATTTATAGGTGTATCACAGTTACACTAGTGTTTCAACTGTATTATATTTGCCCTACTTCACCCTTCATAGTTCCCGCTGATTGACCTCTATATCTTTTGATTCAAATCCTCTACTCCTCTCTTATTCTGGGTTGGCTACTCCCAAAAATTGTCATTGCTGCTATGTGTTAATTATTTAAAAAAAAATCATTTGAGCTATTTAATGTGCACTCTGAACCGACTGACCATATCAGCAGACGAGAATTTCTATCAGCGAAAAGGAAAGGACCAATTAATTTTGCCGGAAAAAGTATTTTCACATACCGTCTAGGGTTCTTTTTATGTTCCACAATTGACATGTGACCGACGAATTTAATTCCCCTCTGAAGAAACTATATCTCACAGATTTTTATTGCTCGAGAAAAATCCATTGACCCTTCTGGGTTTGAACCTACAAAGATCGGGTCCTGACGCCAACACTTTACCCCAAGACCACAGTGGTCGACTATACTTAAATCATTGCAAGAATTCTATCAAGCTGAAAGTATATTGTATAGCAAAAGTAAATATAAATATGGTTTTCTGTTGAACACACTTCTTCCTTCCCATCTCTACATTTGTTTGTTACAGGTGGATTTGTATTGATGCTTGTGCTAAATTCACAGGACTGGAAATAAATCTCGTCTATGAACAGGTTTCCATAAAATACAAGACACATTGAACATATGTTTTACTTTTTAAAGTACCGACACAAGTTTAAAGAAGCGTCATTGATAGAACTGCCACGCACTGCGAAACGGGAAAATACAGGGAATTTTGCAAAATCTAGTATAAAAACTGGAATATTTGTTAATTTGAGCTAGTTGACTGAAAGTTTAATATAACATGGCTTTGGATGGACAAAAAGGTGAACCATATAATTAAACACACTGGTTCAAACAAGGGTTGTGACAGAAGATTTAGTCCTCCACCAATCTTAAAACATGTTTTTAACATAAATTAAACTACTTCAGACTTGTCAGTTTGATGAAAAATTAAATTTTATTGCTCTTGCATTCAATCTAAGCTGTCTTGTAAAATGTAAATTTCTTCTGGAAAACATGGAAATTGGTAGTAATAAAATAGCAGTAACCCTGATAGAGCACTTTCACTCGATTTTAGATATACACATGGCAAGTAAACGTAAGGTGATTAATTTTCTTTTACAGATTTGCAGATGTTCCTGCATTTACTTGAATAATAATTAATAAGCATTATCTCTTTTTTGTTTTTTCACTTTTATCAATTTATTTCATTTCAGAAATGTGAACTTCCTGGCATATGTCGATCTACATTTCTTATGGTGTACAGTCCTGATGGGTGAGTGTAATGGTCACATTATTTTGTAGTCAGAATTGTTTTAAATAATATTGCAATTTACATTAATGTTTCATGTTATTACTGTATCTAATGACTTGAGTCAAGAAATGTCAGCTCTTGGTAAATAAGTTGGTGAAATTTATATACATATGTATGTGAACCAAATATTCAAAACTTATTCATAGCATTTTTCATAGCACTCTCTTTCGCATATCGGTTAGATTGGCTCTTGATCTGTGTGATAAACTTTCGCCACATTTGGAAGGCCAGCACGGTAACTGTTTTCCTGTCCATATACAGGTAATAAAATATCAACCATATAGTGGGTAGTAGTACGCAAACAGGATGAGTTTTTTTATATATATCTAATGTTATAGAAAATAGGGTATTTTTGACCATGTATACACACACAAACAAGTAAATTTCCAATGATAACAAATTGAATATTGTCAAATTATTTGGGGCTAGTATGGGAACATGCCACGATTATTTATTTCTTTTATCTGCCAAATTATGATAAATTTTATGTTTTATAGCACACAGCAACAAATGGGGGTTTATGATGATAATACAACAAATATTGTCAAAAATTCTAAGCCATAAAGAAAATTCTTAGAAAACATGTTCTAGTCTTTATACAGGGATACTGTTTTCAGGTGTGACACCACCTTTTATTTTCTGAAAACAATTGTATAATATCTTATAGTCATAACTTTTAAAAAAGGCACAACTACAACAATTAAAATATAAATTTAAATTTCATGTCGTATGACTGATTTAATTACACACTATTCTGTATGTCATGTTTATTACTACAATCTTTTAGGCTATATATATTTAAGTAATGTTACTCTCTAAACAAAAATGATATAAAGACGAGGTTATTTACTCACATAAATTCCATTGCAACTCACTTGTCATCATTTGAAACCTGGCAGATAGATGATACAATACATTGGTATTCAATTACGTCATAGTATACCAGCCCTGTAATATACATAGCTAATTAAGCTGCCACTTTTGCTATTTCGACAATAGCGCCCGTCATTGCTTTCACTCCGTCATACACGCTCTAGCAACTATGACTTTTACCTCCATGATTGCTGTTTTTCTCGTCACATCAGAAAAAGGCCGTCATCCCACGGGTGTCAAGGTATATGACACGCTAATATGAAAAATTCTGTAATTGACTTGCAGCTTGCTAGGACTGCCATAGCTTCATATGCCTTATAATCTAGCTTTAGACTAGGACAGGCACAACATCCAGTCCCCAGCAGTTAATTCATCACTGTGAAAGGGTGAACCCACATTTCACCAATGATACATTTTTTTTGCCATGCCGAGAATTCAGCCCAGGACCCATAGCTTAGTAGACAAAGATGCTCCCGACTGTGCCAAGGTGTCGGATAGGTCATGCAACTAACTTCTTCTGCAAAATATCTTGAATAATTTCTTTAGGACACAAACTTCACAGACTAATGTTAACATGTGCAGAATTCTCTAAATAGAAAGGCTAACGCCTGGAAATGGCGAAGAGTAATTTTTTCTTGTGATGCACAACACACTTGAGTTGATATATTAGTATTGATGGTAATTTGTTTGTTTCTAACATTTTAATTCATATAGTTTTATAAGCTAATTGAACAGTATACAAACATAGTTTGGCCCAAATTGGTTATTTCTAACACATATTTTCATGTATGGAAGAAGGCACATAAAAAAAGGATAAAAACACATACTAGTAACAAATATTTGATGCATTTTTGAACAAGATATACTAATTTATATCATAAACTGTATATCCATTCTTATGTTTCATATGTTATACAGGACAAAAGTGGCCTCCACACATGGTAATCATAATGTATATGTCACTGATTTGAAGACTGGTAAGAACCTCAACACCCTCTCTGGGCACCCGCGTACACCATGGTGTATAGCTTTCCATCCAACGTCCAATCAGATCCTCGCCACTGGCTGCTTGGGGGGCCAAGTCAGGGTGTGGGATCTACATGTGAGTGTTTTTTCCTTACTACCCGTTCAGGTTATATGCCTAAGCACTAATCGCAGTAATGGGTCAGAGATGAGTAAGTTTGAATTTAGAGTAAGTGATTGGAAAACCATTTTGGATAAACCACCCTAAGCACATGCGAGTTCAACGTTTAATGCCATTATTTGATAATTTGTTTAATTGCATAATTCCTTGGTAAAAATTCTCTTGAAATCTTCGATCTCGCTCTTTATTATATTAGTTTTTCCTATTATTGTTTCATTGCATTCATAAAATCAACAAAAATGTCCATCTACCAATACAATTTTATCATTGAATCATTTGTGTTGTATTTTGATTGCTTGTATGGACATTAAAGCGTATTAATAACAGCTGTCTGGGTTAAACACTGTCTCAAAACTAGTTATTCTTGTCATATTAGGTTTATATTGTAATTAATTAACCTCTCTCTCTCTCTCTCTCTCGTGTACAGCATCTTACTTCTTCCACTTGTGAAGTGCACTGCAGTATGTGCGACTTCATCAGTTGTCAATAATTTGTAATACATTTACAGGCTTGAACTATTGCACTACAGAAATTAAGTTACCCTCAGGAAGGGTTTCAATAGTTCATATATGAGGAATGCCAGGTCTCCACCGTGGTTCGGATTCCACGTTAAACTGTAGGTCCTTCATTTCATCTCACAATCACCCTACCACTACACATTAGCGTAAGTGCGTATAACCCGAACGGGTAGTAAGACGCGGTGCTAATAATAATAATAATAATAATAATAATAATAGTTCATATAATTCACATTTGAGATTTTAATGATATTTTAAGCAATAGTAAAAAATCTTCCACTAGATAAAAATCTGTTTAGGTTCGTTAGAAAATATTGTGCTTGATGATAAGAAAAATGTTAAGACTATGTTATATGTGTTATGACAGGTATCCTATTTATAGAGGATGGGAACACACACACGTTTAACACACGAAAGAGGTATCAAAGCTATTTAATTTAATAACATAATATGTATAATACAAGTATTTACACAATTCTCATAATTTGAACTTGGTAACTGTGTACAATTAAAATACCCTAACTTATACTCCTAGACCGTGCAGAAGAGGTCCTATGTTTAGCTACATCCTCTGATGAAGTACCAAACACAACTGAACTGGTACTCAGGTTTTCTCTGGATGAACTCCTGGTCATGAACCATCATGAAACCACCGGAACAAAATTCTAATATGTTCTTTTTTAATACAATTTAGCCTTGATTTCAACTATTTTATACATTTAATTGCTTGTGTTGCTTAAAATAAATATTGATCCCTTATTTTATAATCCCAGATATTCATTTTTATCTATTAATCTTTAGAAAACATTGTAAACATAATAGGGCTTACTTTCTCACATCAGTTCTTAAGTTTCCATAGAAAATAAATTTATTGGTTCTCAAACTATTTATAGATTGTACCCCTTGGTTATGACTAAAAGTATAATGTACCCCCACTATAAAAGTTTCCTAAATGACAAATGTCAGGTAATCAAAGTAAATCATTTCCCCCAGTTGTTTCGAAAATTCCCCAACACTTGTTACCCCTCCATGTTTGGTTCTCTTGTCATTTGGCCACTTTTCGCTTGAGAGCTGCTTTCGTACACCATGAAAGTTGTGCGATTACACCTGTGCCTAAATCACTGATAAGCAGCATAAGAGCTCTAAAACAAATTCTAACTAAAAATTTGAAGGAAAAAATGAAAACATTTGTTCAAATCTCAGATTTAATGTTTCCTGGAGTTCTCGACTATACTTAAGGATTTGAGGGTTAAAATATCTCATCTCAAGAATAAACTGATGGATACAATTACATGAATTCATTAGCATTCCATAATATGTAATATATTCACCATCTCTTATCATTAATTCGATGTTTAACAAGAAAATAAACTGTTTTACAAGTCTTATAATATGTTAATTTCTGTACCAAGGGGAAAATAGAGCCTTTAAAGTTAACTGATTGATAGTTTTTGAGTTCTAACTAGTCTTATTTTTATAGGAAGAACTGAAACTTGTTGCCTCAATGCTGGAAATAAATACAGTACTATATTACCATTTTTTTTACATTCTTAATCTTCTTAACCCATTCCCTGGCGCGGGCATTGAGTAACATCTTTGTTTGCCTGAATGCTCCCAGGCACAAATGGTAGTTTCATTGCAATACGGTAGGTTATTGTGATGCTATCTATCAATGAACCACTGTTTTTTCAGCCAGTTTGAATAGGTACTTCATATTGAAGCTAATAGATGGAGCTCTCAGTTCAATGCGATACTATGACCAAGAATTAAGCGTTAAATGAGAAATTAAGTGAGTAGTATAAATATGTGTTGGATTAGTCAGAGTATACAAGCATAAAAATGGCTGCCGGGTCTGCGTAGATCGCTGTGCTAAACATACGTCAGGGAATAGGTTAATTATAATACAAAGATACATTATACAATGATCCATAAGGAAATCTTATTGGACAATTTTGATAACTTTTTAGATGAACTTTATGATTTATAAATCAAATAAGACATATTTTTACGATGCTAAAAGTGACTTTCAATCAATGTTGGTAGCCGAAAGAGGGCTTCCTATAAAAATCAGGGTTAGATAAAAAGTAAACCGAAATAAGGTTTATTTAGTGTAAATTTGTCAGTTTTAGAAAAAGTTAAATATTTTCTGTGAATAAATAGTATATTTTTTTTTCAAAGTCTTAGCAGAACATCTACATCCACAACTAATTATTGAAATGTGTGCATAGGGTGGGAGCGAGGTGTGGGTGACTAAAGGACACACTGTTATAGCATCCCTGGCATTTCACCCCACAGACCGCATGCTTGTCATTGCAACATACAATGAGCTCCACTTCTGGGATTGGAGTGAAGCAACGCCTTTCACCAAGTGTTACACTGCTAACGAGAAAGAGAAAGTTAGGTAAGTCAACCATTTGCTGTGGGGGTTTCCATCTTAAAAGCAAGCTTTTTCATAAGTTATAGAATTTACTTTACATCCATTATTGTTTCCAACTTGTGGCCTGGGTCACTTTTTTATTCAAGAAATATATTTTCCACTATCGGCTTGCTAGGCCTGTCATAGCTTCATATGATTTATAATATACCTTAAGACTATGACAGGCACAACAGCCAGTCCCCGACCCATAATTCCTCACTGTGAAAGGGTAAGCCCACATTTCACCAATGATATATTCTTTGGCCATGCCGGGGATCAAACCCGGAATCCTTATCTCAGTAGACAGACACGCTACCAACTGAGCTAAGGTGTCAGATAAGTTAGAGAATATTGGGTATTAACATTTTGCAAATGACTTGGATTACTTATACTTTATTCAAGATACAAGAGCATTTAAGTCTTACGATACAGGCATTTACTAGACCTACCCCAGTTTTCTCTTCACTTCAGCTATTTATTAAGTTATCTGAATTTGGAATGAGATTAACACACCATTTCTTAAACCTTAATCTATATTATTTTCACATCTTGAATTTGAATTTAAATCTTTTCAAAGTGTTGTAAAATGTTAATTTATCCAAATACGAAATACAGTACAGTAGATAATAGGGAAATAAAATATATTTGTCAAGCTGATTGAGGTATGGATTATATAGCCAAGCTATTATATCCGTTGATTAAGATTATAGCCGCATCTAAATATCATATTCTTTGAATTTAAGAATGACACCTGTACACGAGAATAGAGCCTTGGACCTTTGACTTAGCTCACCAAAGCCCCACCGCACGATTCCCATGTACAGGTGGTGTCATTTTTAAATTCAAAGGATATTGATAATATTTAGATGCAACTATAACTGTAACTAATAAATATAATTTTCGCATGTCCATCAAAGACTGCCTTAAAAATATGAGTGAAGATTAACCCTAAGCACAGACTGACTCCAAGATAGCTCTGTGGGCAGAGTATCGCCATGTTAATCCAAAGCTCCATGGTTTAATTCTTGTGCACAAGTGTCATTTTTCAATTTAAAGAATATGACCCAGGTATGTTTGATACGCGTGGCAGAGTATGGGTTGACTGCCACTTATCAGATACTTTTGAAATAATAATGGGATGAAACAATGAGATGCACTTTTCCCGTTGCTTTTCAATTTAACCTTGCTACTAGGGTAATGCAAGAGCTTAGGGAAGGATTTTGACATTAAACAGTGTTCCGCAGCTATTAGGATATGTAAATTATTTGGCTTTGTTGGGTGATCTGGCGGCCTAGGGGTAAAGCTTCTGACTTTGGTGCTGAAGGTCAGGAGTTCAATCCTCAGTCCTGGCACAGATTTATCTGATTGCTCAACTCTTCCTTCACCTCTGACAAGATGTGTATTAATCACAACTTGTGAATGTGTGGAATGCCAGGCCTCCATAGTGGTTCGGATCCCACATAAACTGTAGGTCCTTCATTTCATCTAACAATCACCCTACCATTACATTTTAGCATAAGTGCGTTGAACCTGAATGGGTAGTAAGACGTTGTGCTAATTATAATAGCTCTGTTGGGCAGTAGTAATGAAGCAATTGCAAATGTAAAAATGCAGAAATTTATTAGAGGCTAGTAAGGAGATATAGGCTTAGGAATGAATGCTGAAAAAACTACTTGTATGATCACTTATAGAACATAAATAGAGAACAATAATTTATATATTCTTTGAACAACATATAGTTGAACATGGTTAATGAGTTTAAATATTTAGGAACAATTTTAACTTGCAATGACGATATATAAGTGGAAATTAGGAAAAGAATACAGTCGGGCAGTGCATTAAATTGTTGACATCTCGCCTGCTTTCAAGAAATGTGAAACTCAGAATAGGCCTTAGCAAAACAATATTTTTACTGATTCTCTATTGGTGTGAAACATAATCCTACCTTACACATCGAAAATAAATTTAAGGTGCTCGAAAACAAGGTGCTTAAGAAGATATTTGGTCTTAAAGGGTTGAGGTTACTAAGGGGTGGAGGAGGTTACATAATGATGAGTAGCATACCCTGTACCCATCACAAAACATATTTTTGTTAGTTAAGTTAGGTAAGTTAGTTAAGTTATAGTCTAAGATTATGGTGGGCAGGACATGCAGCGCAAATGGTTGATCTAGAACCTTTTTCATGCTACTAACTGGCAAATCCAATGGTAAGAGACTATTGGGAAGACATAGACTCAGATAAGAGGATAACATTAGAGTGGACCTAAAAGTGATAGTGTAATGAGAGGGACTGGATAGAACTAGCTCAAGACAGGAATAAGTGGTATGCTCTAGTAGGAATTGAGCTTTCGAGTTTCTAATGCAATAGAGTATGACTATTGAAGATTTTTAGCAGTCATGGTTTGACGGCTAAACATATAGTCTCCTGGTTTGAATCTCAGTCAAATATAGAAATCTGAATTTATTTAGTGGGAAGTTGTGCAAGAATTGAGTGACTTTTTGTTCTCTAAATGGATGACTCTTGGGCTGTGTTAAGTAAGGGAGAAATGGCAATCAGGAAATACAATCTTTGCTACTAGTAGGCCAAGATTTTAGCTTAGCTTAAAAAGTTATTTAGGTATAGTTAAGATAAATCCAATTATCTATACAATAAAAAAATAACAATAAAGCATGCCCTTTTTTTCTCTTTTCACATTGCGTCTCGGAAGGTTATTTGCTCACAAACACTAATCATTAATTGCTAAACTTTGTATCGTTAACTTAACATCATAGTATTCTAGTTTAAATTTATTGTAGGATTTCATTGGTTTTTACCTTTAATGCGTTTTTAAGAAAAACTAATATGCGCTCTTTCTTAATCTATATAATAGAGGAATCCAATTATTTAAACTTATTTGAATTAATAATTTTTTATTTCTCCTCAACGCTAGAAGTATCCAGCTATATGATATTAATTTTAACAATATTATTGATCATTTCTCTCTTGTAAATTTTGTGTTTATATGAAATATTACTCCTACATATTCATTTTCTGTTTCAGATATGTTTCTTTTGACTCTTTGGGTCATAAACTTATCACAGGCATCTCTAACGCACCCCCAAATCATACACAATGGGATAGACTTGTGGCTCCAACACCCCATCACACTCATCTGCCATACCGTAACACCCACCGATTTTCTGGCCCAGAACGTGAGACTGACCGTCGTAGTATTTCAGGATGTTATCGTTCCCTTGTTGACCAATATGAGATGCTTGTTCAACGCTACTCAGAACTTTCACGTTCTCTGCCAGCAGCCACGGTAAGAACATTTATACTCAAAAGTAAGACTAGTTAAGTTGTGAAGAAAGAAGAAAATGGGTATGGTTCCTTTTGGGAAAATATTATTTTCGAAAAAAAATCATACCTTGCAGTGTTAATAATTATTCCATATGACAATAAAAAAAAAAGCTTCACCCATTCAAATATTTAAATTGGGTAGTTAGACATTTTAATTAATTAATGAATTATTTATCAAAATACACACAACAACTCTGCATGCAATCAACTATTTTCTAAATGTATTAACCATCCAAAATTGTATTCCAATAAGATTTTAATTGACTTTGAAGGTTAGCTTAAGTTTAATTGATTACATTTTTTGGAAGGTTAGGTTAAGCTAGTTTTTTCTACTATAAACACATGCAAGATTATTTTAATCTAATTATTAGGGCTCTACGAGTACTCGTATTTCGAGCCTCGAGCCGAGCTCGTCTCGCTTAAGCTCGAGATCAAGATCGAAAGTTTGTAGACTTGTCATTTTCGAGCTTCCACTTGATGTACTTAATAATCAATTTTTAAAACGCAATAGTAAGCATACCGGTAGTTTATTTTAGACACTATCAGCATTTTCACCTACAAATCATTTGGTTACTTAAATTGTTAAAAATTAATTTCAATTTTCACATTAATAACGTAATAGGGCTTTAAAACCACTTTCAACTGATAAATTGAGTCAAAACAATGCAATGAAAATAAAAATAGCTAAGAAGATTACTAAATAATTGAAAGATTCGTTTTACTATTTTTACCTGGTCCCTTTATAAAATAATAACTTCTTTTAAATTTAAAATTTAATATCAAAAATATATTATATTAAATGTTTTGAAACTCAAGTTTATTTAAAACTCGTATTAATTAATACGTTTAGTTATTATTTAGTTATATAATTATGTTGGTTATCCTATTTAAAATCAATGTTGATCTTATTTATTGCAATACATATTTTACCAAACTTAGCACATTTATAATTATTATTATTATTATTATTAGCACCGCGTCTTACTACCCGTTCGGGTTATACGCACTTACGCTAATGTGTAATGGTAGGGTGATTGTGAGATGAAATGGAGGGCCTACAGTTTAACGTGGAATCCAAACCACGGTGGAGGCCTGGCACTCCTCACATTAACAAGATGTCTTGTCAGAGGTGAAGGAAGGGTTTGGTAATCAGATAAATCTTTGCCGGGACCGAGGATCGAACCCCGGCCGCCAGCATAGAAGTCCGACACCTTACCCCTAGACCGCCAGGTCACCCACATTTATAATAAAAAAGCACTTACTATTCCATATTGTTTGCTAGAAATATTATTTTTAATTTTTAAGTATCAACATAAACTTTTATTAGCATTAACTAATGCAGCTGTGCATATAGGAATGGAAATGGAACGGAAGACGTGATCATACACAATTACACTAAGGAATAATAAACGAAATACAAAACACTTCAAATTTCTAAGTTTTTATGATGCTTACATTTTCATATACGGTAAATTAAGTTATTAAAGCTTATTTTGGGGAAATATTAGCTTATTAAAACGTCAATTGTATTAACTTTTAATCAAGACAGCGTAGAAACATTATTCAATAATGTAAAGTGATAGTGAAAAAAACCAACCTGAAAGGATAGTTAGGCTAGGCCTAGATATAAACAAACACACTTCTCTATTTTCTTTGTGCAACTGTGGAAGCTTTAAAGAATTGGAAAGTGTAAAAGTTTAAGAAGACATGAAGAGAGAAGTGTGTTTTTTTATATCTAGGCTTAACCTAACTATCCTTTCATGTTTGCTTCCTTCGCTATCACTTACTTTACATCACTGTACAGTGTTTCTACACTGTTTTGTTATACATTTGCAAGCCATCATGCAATTGTTCATTTTTTAAACTTTGTTTTAGTGTAATTTTAATGTCCTTAAAGACATGAGTTTTGAAACCATTTTTTTATTAGATTTTTATTTGAGTGTTGTTCTTATTTTTAAATTGTGTTTCATAAGTGTTATTTCTAATTTAAAAACCGATAATTCCATTTTTTAACTTTTTTCTTTTTCAAAAGTATTTATTATTTATATAAATGAGTGTCATTCATATTTTAAGAACACATGTTTTAATATAATTTTTAAAATTTAGAGTTATGAATATACTTGTGAACTCGACTCGAACTCGGGAGCTTTTGAAAATACTCAACTTGAGTTTGACTCAAATGAAAAAACCCAAGCTCGCAGACACATACTAATTATAATGATTAAATAATTGCTATATATTTGGAAGAAGGCATAGGAAAAGTGGATAGAAACATATAAAAGGGGGGCAAACACAATATGGCCTTTACAATGAAAAGAACACAGTTCACACTTTACAATGCTGCCAATGGACAAAGTGGTAATGGTTGCTTCTTAAAGAAAATTGATCGTCACCGCCCAATCCTCCGATCTAGGTTTCATTCTTGATTAAATGATTAAATTACATGATTAAATAATATAATAGGTGTTTTAGTGTATTAGGGTTTTTAAGTTTGCAATTCATTTGTTATATCAATACTTTTTTTGTGGCTACCTCTTTTTTATCACTGCTTGCAGAGTTACTAGAGTTTTTCTATAAAGGGTTAAATAAAGCTATATGTGAGAGTTTTATTAATGTTAATTCACTAAAAGAGCTACAATTTGTGCTTTATAACCTTTATGTGTTTATAATTTTTTTGAATCAAACAAGCTAAACCTAACTTAAAAATAATTAATCAACAAAGCTAAGCCTAACCTTCGAAGTCCTATTAAAATTGAATTAAAATTAAATTTTAGATGGATTAATACATTTAGAGAATAGTTATTCCCATGCAAAGTTGTCATGTGTTTATTCTGATGTTGACATTTTAATTAATTAATTCATTATTTAACCACACAATCAAAATATTTTGATTGGTGACACTTTTCTTTATCTTATGGAATAAATAACATTGCAAAGTAAGAGTTTAAAAAAAATATGTCAAAAGAAACCATAAAAATTCATTCATTACTCAAGAAAATGTTGAATAAAAGAGTTGAGAAAACTAATTGATGTGTTATAATCAAATAGTTTCAGGGATGAAAAGGGGATGTAGGTAGAGACCATCAACAGCCAGAGGCAAATCTGGGGATTCCCACCAGGAAAATAGTGTAACTTGTGTTCCTTTAAATCAGTAATTCTCGATCAAAAATTTGATAGACAGCCCTCACTTGAAGCTAACTGGACAGTTTTGTGACACCCTTTCCCATTTAAATCTCTAGTCAAATATCCACATGTATAGCCAACGTATTCTGACTTCAAAAAACCACACTAAAACTACACAGAAAATACACGAAATTGTGCAGTACTAATAGTCAGGGCTTTGGATTTTAAGTCTGAAGCAAATTGTGTAAAGTTAGTCGGTAAAAATGTACCTGCTTCAAAATCATCATCAACAACTGTTTCCAACCTGTAGCCGGGTCAGTTTAGTAAAATGCCTCCATCTTCCTCTATCCTTCCACCGTTCTTCCTCCTCTAATCTCTTCCATTCTTCTCCTCTCACTTGAACACTTTCTGTTGTCTGCTCGTAATATCTCTTTCTTGACCTTTTTCCCACACACTTCATTTCCAACCTTTTCTTTGGCATTCTCTCCTTCATCCTAATAACATGTTTATACCTTTTCAGTCTTTCTTCTTCTACTATCTCATGTACTCCGTGTACTCCCATTCTTTCCCCAATAATGTCATTCCTAATCTTGTTTCTCCTCGTGACAGCTAACATACTCCTCACAAACTTCATTCCCATGGCCTCCACTTTCCTAATCGCTCTTACATTCACTGTCCATGTTTGTGCTGCATATAATACATCACTAGGGGTATAAAATACGCCCTGTACAACACTTCCTTATACTTCAAAGGCACTTCTCTTCTCAATAGCAGATCTCTTACGCATCTCTAGAACAACTCTCCTGCTGTCCTCTTCTCATTATATCCTCTTTACTTCCACCTTTCTCCTCAATCATGCTTTTAAGATATTTTACATTTTGTACGCTTCTCAGCTTTACTCCATCCAATCCTATAGCTTTATTAGGCCTTAACCCTCTTCCTTGTCATTACCATCACTTCACACTTTGCCACACTAAATTTAATTCCACACATTTTCACTTCCTCATTCCATTCTCCCCCCATACCACAAAGTCATCAGCAAACATCATGGCTTTCATTTTTTCCTTCCTGAGTTTTTTCGCCACTTTGTTCATGACCATTTTAATTACTATTACAAATAGTAATGGTGAAAGGGTACTTCCCTGTTTCACTCCATTTTATATTTGGAACCACTCCTTACTTACATTTTCTGTCTTAAGCTTCCTCCATCACTTTCCAAACTTTATTTCTATCCACGCTATCATATCTTCTCCATATCAATAAATACCACTACCCAGTTTTACCCATATGCATACCTTCTTTCCATTAGCTGTCGTATAGCAAAGATAAAGTCGACTGTGGGCCTGTGTTCCCTAAATCCGTGTTGTTCCTCTCTCCACCTTCCTATCATTTTATTTCTTATTCTCTTTCCAGTATCTTCTCATATATTTTTGTACAGTGTAACATGAGCGTTATCCCTCTCTAATTTGTACACCTCTTCCCGTCTCTTTTCTTAAAAATATTTAAAAAATGAGGTGGCCCAATGGTTAGATAATTTTATAATAAAGGATATTGATAAAACTAAAGAAAAAGGAAAAATCAACTACTAAGAATAAATTTGATGAAGAAAGCCCGCCTAGGGAAAGAGGAAAAATGTGGGAAGAGTCCAATGCACAAAGGTGACATCTTCTTCCTTTCTTGGATGACCTGGTGGTCTAGGGGCAAGGTGTCAGACTTCTGTGCTGGCGGCCGGGGTTCAATCCTCGGTCCCGGCACAGATTTATCTGATTACCAAACCCCTCCTTCACCTCTGACAAGACATCTTGTGAATGTGGGGAATGCCAGGCCTCCACCATGGTTCGGATTCCACGTTAAACTGTAGGTCCTTCATTTCATCTCACAATCACCCTATCATTACACATTAGCATAAGTGCGTATAACCCAAACGGGTAGTAAGACGCGGTGCTAATTATAATAATTCTTCTGTCTTCTATAGTAGAACTAGTCACACACACATTTTAACACAAATAGAATAATATTTCGGCATTGTCGCCTTTATCAAACACAAAGAAGAAGAGAGTATAAATAACACACAATGGATTACTCCATTTTGAATTTTTAAAAAGAAACACATTGTGCCAACTGTTTGAAGCAAAAATAAATTCCTTGATTAAGGTTAATATCTATAGAAAACTGATGATGAGGATGATGATGATGATGATAATAATAATAATAATAATAGATAAGAAAATAATAATAAAAATGATATTTTAAAAATAGTAATAATAATAATAAAGTTAATTAAAAAAAAATGTAGAAGCTGCACCACCAAAATATTAAGAGCATTTCCCAAACAATGCAACAGTTCTCAACTAGACAGTGGGAACTGGCCCACCAATGGATTACCAAATCAAGATTACCACCGGGCCTCAACAGAAGATAGTTTATTTCTAAAATATTATTATTATTTTTCAAATTAACATTATTATTACTATTTTTAAAAATATCAATTTCTATTATCATTATTTTCTTATTATTATCATCATCATCAGTTTTCTATAAATATTAACCTTAAACAAGGAATTTATCTTTGCTCCCAAAAACAGTTGGCACAATGTGTTTCTAACAGTTTCTTTAAAAAAATTCAAAATGGAGTAATTCATTGTTTGTGTTATATGTACTTTCTTCTTCTTTGTGTTTGATAAAGGCAACAATGCCGAAATATTATATTTGTGTTAAAATGTGTGTGTGACTACTTCTACTATAGAAGACAGAAGAAAGGAAGAAGGTGTCACCTTTGTGCATTGGACTCTTCCCACATTTTTCCTCTTTCCCTAGGTGGGCTTTCTTCATCAAATTTATTATTAGTAGTTAGTTTTTCCTTTTTCTTTAGTTTTATCAATTTCCTTTATTATAAAATTTCCTTGAAAATAAGTATTATAACTCCCTTTTTCCAGAAGCCACACTCAGCACCCTGTAAAACCATTGTATACCTACTTCACCTGCAGCTCTTATAATTTCCACAGTCACTTCATATACACCCGGTGCTTTTCCTTGTTTCATCTTCCTAAAAAAATATTAAAAATAATATAAAAATATATGGTAAATATATCATTTTAATTTATTTTTTTATTCTTTATGGCCAGTAATTTTAATTTGTATTGACAAATTTATTCAAAATGTCAATGAAGCTTCTCATGAATTAATCTGTATTTGAGCATTTTAAAGCAGTAAATTTGTTATTAATATACTTGAGCCATTTCTGAAGGATTAAAGGTTGGACAGTGGAAAAATAGAATATTGAAACTATTACCATTTTATTAATTGCATTTAAAATATGTATGAGCTATGTCTTGACTGTTTGAATAAACTATAAGATAATCTTAAGTAAGCACCAGTCCAAATGTCTAAAACGACTTTATAAACTATATGTATATTTTAATAAAAGTTTACATTTTTATGCTTTTAAAGGAAGCTTTCTTGTCTCGTTTCTCAATATTTTTTAAATTCTCATCTAATTGAAAAAGTGGCTCTCGCACATCCCTAATTTTTACTCCTGACAAATGCTAAAGTTTTCCTTTTAACGCTTCATCACAATTCCATTAGACTATTGATTAGCCATGAATATCTATCTTGGGCTGAAAGTAATAAAAGCACCTTTTTCAAATGATTGTTTTCTTTGTGGTTTGGGCTAAATTTCACTCATGTTTTGTGTTTTCTTAGATGGATCGAGGCACAGATCCCATGGATGTAGATGCTGAATCACAATTCTCTGACTTCCACCACCGCACTCACAGCAGACATAGCCGCAGCCGCCGACCACCTCGGACAAGATTTACTAGGCCTAGCACGTCCCGAGAAAGGGGATCTAATGGCAATCTGCCATTAATAATGTTGCAATATCTGAGACGTGCTCATCAACGACTAGAGGAAACTAGAGACAATGAGGGTCCAAACTACTCGGGCACCCTGCCTGCACCATCTTTCACTCATTCAAGAATAAGAAACCATTCAAGACAAAGCTATCCACCAATTCGATCTATCAACCCTGACTTACCCAATTACTATAACCACTCAGAACCTTCACATCCCTACTCGGCCCATGAGTCATATCAAAACACAAACCTTCGACACTTTCAAGAACTACAGCGTTTTGTTAATACTAATATACCAAATCTGCCTCCCTCCTATGACATTTCAATACACAGCTTTTACCCTAATAGGCCTAGCGTTATGACACCTTTCGTGCCATTGTCTAATCCCACTTTACCTTCAAGGGGTTCCAATTCTGAGTCCAATCAAAGTTCTGTCATCCCTGAGTCAACTCAGTGCACTTGCAATCTTGAATCAAGTCGGAGTGCTTCTAACCCGCATTCAACTACTTGTGATGCCACCTCAAACCCAACTCCTTCTAATTTGCCTTCTACTACATGCAATACAAACTCAAGATGGTGGTCAAATAGAATCAATCGCTACAACTTAGCAGAACAAAGAGCTCGCTTTCATGCATCAATGGAGGAGCTACAACCCTTTTCAATGGAGACTTCCACGTCTCAAAACAGTTCTGAGCCACTGTTGGTACATTCAAATCATCAGGCCCCTAGGAATCTTTATCATTTACGAAGGGAAACACAAGAGTATTTGGGTACTTCTAACTTTGACAGACCTAACTCGCCAGATTTGCGAACTCGAACTAGAGAAGAAAGGGAACTCTTTGGTAGGAATCTTGAAAGTCTTTTAGAAACCACTGGATACAGGGAGACACGATTGGGCCATGACACCCTTCCAACACGCACTACCAATAATATGTCAAGAAGAGACATACATGATGTACAAAATACAACAGTTTTCCCCAATCGAAGTACAAATGTAAGACTTGGCAGACCAAATAATACATCATTGCTTGGCGAAAATAATCCAAGTTCACGTCTTAGACCAGGAACCAGCTTGACCCAAGATTCAAACTTTGAGCCTGAGAGTCCAATAATGCTTCCACCTAACCAGACAATGACAATAACTACTAAACCACGAGGTTCTCGATGCGTTCAATTATCAAATCAAACTCTGCAACCAACAACTTCAAGGGAAGACAACACTCAAATTGGTTTGAGTGCAAGTTTGAATAATGTTCTTACTACTTCACAACAAACCTCTTCACAGAATCATACTACCAATAACACTTCTTGCAGTGCTGATGAGAAGGTAAAACTTGCTTTTGATAAAATAATAAATGTTAGGAATGCTCACTCAAGGTTATTGTCAAGTCTGAAAGTGTCTGTTGAGCTGAGAAAGCGATTGAATGAAATATTATCACCGTTTCCTTCTGAAAATGTTGAAAGGTCATCAAATTCTAGCTCTTTAGTTAATCAATCTATCAGTAATGAAAGTCTATTGCTTGGCCAAGCAACAAGTAGTGGAACCCAAAATATAAATTCGCTCACAACTGACCCCAACAAGATGTCACAGGGCGGGACTAATTCTGGTGACTCAAACAATGATTCAAAGTCTAACGAATATCGTAGACTTGCTGTTTTTAAAAGGAAACTAAATGATATTTTATCTCCATCTAACAATGAAACTTCTGACTCACATATTGTTGATACTTCTTCTACACTTGCGTTAGTTAATAATGAAGTTGGTTCAGTTGGGAATGAGTCTGTAACAAATGCAATGTTAGTTGACACAGTTGAAGATGGTACAGATACAGTCCATAGGTCAACTGATAATTCGACTGAAAGAGATGCTTTGGATCTAAGTACTACAGCAACCACTATACCATCAGTAATGACTACTCCAGATGAGAGTGCCTTGAACATAATAACAAACACTAATGTAAGTAAAGGCTTCGCATAATTTTTACTCAAATAAAATATTACTCAGTTTCCACTTCCACCCCTTCCCTTTAATTCATTCAGGGGGTTGGCTTGAAATCTCAAATTCATGGTATTACTTGGTTTCTTATGATAACTTGTGTATTACTGTATTTATCTGAATCGAAGATGAGTTTTTTTCCCAAATTTGTAGCTTAAAAATCTAGGGGTCATCTTAAAATCACAGACTAATAAATGGGTTAGGCCTACATCAAAAGGTAACACTTTACATCTTTATTTAATATTAACCCTTTGACTGCCAACGTCTTTCAGAGCGATGCGCGAAATAGTTGATAAAATTGCCAGCATCACTCACAGCGATCCCATGTTTTCAAGCTCTTAGTTCAGTATTAAGTCATCAGATGTAGTAGATTTTATTTTCACTGCATTCTCATATGTTCAAGGTACTTTTATTTGTCTATAGAGTTTTGATATTTTGATATGTCGAACATGGAAATTATTTTCCAACTTTATGAGTTTGATCTTTGGCCTTGTTTGTAAACATGGCTACTAATTGGAAAACTGTGATTCAGGCCACAAGCTAGAGTGATTCATTTGTTAGTGATTCTGAATTTGTAAATAATGAAACTGAACAGGAATTATATTCAAGTGAAAGTGAAAGATCGGAACAAGTAGAAGGGGCAGCTGACATTGATAACATGGGCGTGAATACTAGTGATTCCTCTTAGGATGAAATAAATCTTGAAGATTAGTATAATCCACCCCAACCTCTTTATACTTATGCAGAAGTACCTAGTACGAAGTGTCCCCATCGCTCCCCATTCTGATTCCAAGCCAATTATTTATTTTACTATAACCCTGCTATGGTTGATGGTCACTGAAACAGTTTCTTAGCATAGCCCAATTTTAGCGTAAAATCTAGAGTTAGTTTTTTTGTTGTAAATTTTGTTATTTACTCAGTTTTTTATGTTCTTTCCAGTGATTTATTCTAATTCAATCTATTTAAATTTTCAAAGTTTAAAAATTAATGTTAAATAAAACAGTAAAAAAATTTATTCATTCTAACACTTTTAAAAATAACTAAAAGACACTCAAATTAAATCTAATTGAATTTTATTTCGTTGGCCTGTTTTTGATTACTTTTCCAATTCACTATGATAGTAAAAATTCAACCATTCACAATAATCAAAATA
The DNA here is from genome assembly GCA_902151425.1 of Timema shepardi. Classification (NCBI taxonomy): domain Eukaryota; kingdom Metazoa; phylum Arthropoda; class Insecta; order Phasmatodea; family Timematidae; genus Timema; species Timema shepardi. The sequence continues at coordinate 103,599 of CABFVX010002022.1, forward strand.
TATTTAAAAACTAATAATTAATCATCAAATTGTTACATATTTAAGTCTTAAAACTTTGCCTACAGCTAGCGCTTGTCAAGTAAGATGTAATGAGAAAACTTGAATCAATTTTAAACAAACAATTGATAATATGTAGAGCTTAATAGACAATTTTAGCACTGACAAATTTGAGTTTTAATTAGTGAAACTCCAGAAAATATCTAACTTTTGAATAATATAAAGTAAATTATTATCTTTGATTAGATGTTCTTAGATCATCGGCTTTGAAATAAAAATAAAGATGCTTGTTTAATCATCACTAATTTTTTATGCTTGGCTGTCATAGCGTATGACTTAAATGGTAATTCATAGCAGACGTGTTTATTGGTCAGATTTTTGGTAACATTTAAAATTTGTTTACCTTCTCTTTATTAAAGCAACTGTTTGTTGTATATTTGTCCTTTGAGTTCTTCCCATATCTCTTTACTTAATAATATTTTATTTTCTGTATATCATTGTGAAAGTGAAAGTGTCACATTTAAGAAGCAGGTGTGTTAATAATTGAGTACAATGTTAGTATTTAGGGGTAGTAGGGTATGTATGAAACTCATATTTTAACAAATGATTATCATTTGTCAAAATAAAAATGATTTTCTCATTTAATTATGAACTTTTTCAAAGTTAACCTTCTTATGCAAAAGCAATATTTGAGACAAAAAAAATTCCTTAGCAATTCTATAACCCTAAAAAGTTTGTCAACAAAGGTGTTAATATTAACACATTGCATATCATTGTAATTACAGTCCATATGGAGGGAACCAAATTCAATTAATTCAAATTAGTTAAAAATATATGGTTTTTAAAATCGTAACTTGATATAAAAATTTGCATCCAAGATCAAGTGTTTCATTTTGAGACAAGCTCTAGCGTGCTTCTCGCAAAGTTCCTGAGAGCTGAGTTAAGCTGAGCTGAGCTTAACCTCAATAATTATTAGGAGTGTGCGGATATTAAAAAAATTTCATATATTTTCAAATAATCAATTTTTAAATTTTGATTGATTCAGATATTTTATCTAGAATAGATATAGTTTCATTTTATTTCACTATTTGAAGTGATACATATTTATGTTAGTTATTTTAAATATTCACATTACATATTTGTTCATCAAAACCAAATGAAAATATCATTTTTCAAGAAATTATTTTGAGATTTCATCTAGTCAGCTGCCATCTTGATCGTTTTGTGTTAGCACTCTCTATAGACTTAGGCCCTTCGTCCACCGAGAGGACCACAAATAAGTGAGTAATTACTCACAACCAAGCAACCAAAATTACCCAGTCATTCAAACAATGATTTACTCGTCCACCGAGAAGACTACGACTTTAGCTCTGGGCAATGCATCGTAAGGAGACCAAACATGTTGGTCGCCAGGCTATAAGTTGCCTGTTGGTCATTGCGGTGTGCATTTTTGAAGCTGTACTCGGTGTTTTATTTCAATTTGTGGAAGCTTAAGTTTTGAACTTTTCAAGTTTTCCCTGCAAGCTTTCACTTCTGGGTGACAAAATGCTACCGCTAAATGTTAATGTCTTGATAGTTTGACCTACGAGTCATTTAAGTACTTCATTCTATACGTTTGTTTAGACTTAACAGGGTCCCTGAAATCACTCTAAATTTTGAACCACCACCTTCCTCCCCC
>CABFVX010002022.1:105343-131210 GCA_902151425.1 Timema shepardi
CCCCCCCACTCCGGATGAACCCAAAGCTGTTTCCGGGCCTTTTCACTACCTTTTAATCACATGTAGCCAACAACCAGGTCCTCATCAAACAACGACATTCTCACGACTGATAGAAAAAGGGTTTCCTTGCGTGGACGAGAAAAGGGGTAACATATAGTAAGTGGCCAGTTGTCAATGACATATTGTGTCGTGTTGGTTTTCTCGGGGGACGAAGGGCCTTAGACTATGAATCCAATGCACACACATGTTAAATATGTATTGCTTAGCTGCTGCATTCACAACTGGCGATATCCAGGCTTGTGCACTTTAGTAATAATGTATTTTTTTAAAAACCTTTTTGATGCTACTAATGTTGCATATGTTGGTATACAGTTCAAAGAAAAGTAACCGTTAATAACTTTTGTTTATAATGTTATTTATATTTATTTTGATTTGCATCATCTGTGTGACACGACTTTGCTGAATAACTCATTTTAATAATTTAAAAAGTAATATATAATTATTTCAAATTGGATTAAAAGTACTAGTATTCACAAGATCTTAATTGAAGGAATTTAATAAAATGAGTCATAATTTTAAAATTAAATAAAAACCAGCATTCTTATCTGTTGACATTATTTAATTATTCATTATTGCAAATGCAAGTGAAATTGGTAAATAATGCTAATTGTACACACAGATAGGAACATGTAAAAGAAATAAATAACATAAAGGACAAACAGGGAAGATGGACATTGGATGTGAATATATATATATATATCTTTTGAAGAGAGAGGGTTTAGAGGTATTGACACAATAAGGTCATCAAGGATCTCTTTTAAGGAAAACCTTTTTACACTTTTTGAGGTATTTTATTATAAGTTATTGTAAATATTCCTTCACTTATTGTTGTCGTTTATTTTCCTGATGGCCTTGTGTTATCTCCCTTTTTGAAAATGGGTACTAAAATACTTTCCTTCCATTCTTGTAATATCTCGTGGTTCCAAATGGGACATAGCAATTTATGAATTTCTCTTAATGACTTCATCACCTCTCTTTATTAACTCTGCTGGAACTAAATCTATATCTGGATATTTACAGTTCTTTAACTTCCTGATAGCTTCTTTGACTTCACTGATACTTGGATCTGGGACTAGTGGTTCAGAAGTATTGATTTCGATACCTCACCCAATTCGGGTCCTTCATGAGCATTCAAAACATGCCTGAACTGCTTATTCCGTCCATGCAAATCCTCTCTCGTATCTACTATAATGCTACCATTATAATCTTTCACAAAATTGGCCCTAGCTTGATAACGTTTTCTATATCAGTTAATACCTAAATAAAGTTCCCCGATGTTCTTATTTTTAATATTTAGTTCTATCTCACTAATGTTACCATTGGGAAGATCTAGGTGCAAAAGGAAGGATAACATTAGAATGGACTTGAAAGAGATAAGGTGTAATGAGGGGGACTGGATATAACTAGATCAAGATAGGTTGGCATGCTTTTATGAGTGCGGCAATTAAGTTTTGAATCCCTAATGCCATAGAGTAAGTAATTATAACTCATGTGTCAAATCTGCTCATTTGCCTTTAGGGATCTGTTTGCCTGGTTATTTTCAAAACCCTTTGCATAGTGGGTTTATACATAAGAACCTTTTCCCCCCAATGATAGAATGGGAGGAGGGGTCAGTTTTCCCCGTAGTGACCGTAATTGGTTGGGCTAGGTCGGTGGGGAAATTGTGGACATCCACATGACAAGATTCTAAGCAATTTGAATGATCAATGCTGTCAAGGCAACAGAAGAAGACATTAATGAGACTGACTTCCTCAGAACTCCAAATATATATATATGATGATGAAGATGATGGCCATGAAACATGTAAACCTCCAACAAATTCAGACAGTCTATAGAAGTTTTGCAATGTGACACAAAACAGGTCATCAGATTTCCACAATCAATAGGAATATGAATATTTCATTAATGACTTCAGAAAATCCATTGGACTATTAACTCGAAAATAATTCTTTGACGTCTTGACTTTATTAAACTATTTTATTTGTTGATATACTTTTTCTTTGCTTATAATGGTGTGCATTATGGATCATGTAGAAAGAGTGTTTTAGATTGTTGTAGTTGTATAACGTTTTTAATGTTTCCTTTGTCCACTTCTACCTTTCATGTAAACATTACTGCTCTTCCTCAATAGACAACTTGCTTAACATCTGAACTCTTGTTTCGTCGATTATTGTTATCCAAAAATAATCACTGTTAAGGAAAAAAAAGGTATCTTATATTTAGGGACTATTTTTGGGTCACTATTATAGTTATTCTGAAAATTGTATAATAACACTTGGACACGGGAATCTGAACCGTGTCCGGGTGTCATTTTTTAATTTTCAGAATATGATATCTAGATGGAGAAATCTTCACTAAAAAGCATAAAAAATAGCTTTGGCTATTTGATTCACTATTATAGAGCTAGTAGTATTTTTCTTTTTATACTGGTACAGTCACTGTGTTGCTCAGTTAGCTTACTTTCGCTTTCTGTGCGAGACAATGGGCATTTTACGTTCTCTGTAGCAGCACTATTGAATAAAAGATTCTTTCTTAATTAGGCTTAATAATCTCATTTACATGGCTTAATTCAATAATTGTAAGAAGCCGTATCCACTTTAATAGCAAACTACATCTGTTTATATTTTTAATCCCCTCTGAAGAGGAATTGTACAGATTTTTAGAACAAATGTGATATCTTTTTTTTATTCAGGATGTATTGCCGCAAGAGAATCCAAGAACACAAAGTAATACTATTACCACACAGACGTCTCCTACGACAAACAATATTTCCATACAAGTTAGTACGCTTACACCGTCTTGTTCAACTGCATCAGCACCAGGCAGTTTTAGTGTGTCACAACGCTCAGCCTTCCAGCCCCCTACTTTTCAATCTCGTGCGAATGTGGGTACAGAGACACCCCCCCGTCCCTCCACTAGGCCTGGAGAAGAGGATGGGGTGAGGTACGGCATTCAGCTGCTCAGCAGGCACATTGACAACATGCAACGACTCTGTCGGTAAGTACCGCCCGCATTTAGCATTTCCACCTGTGTATTTTACTTGATAAAGTTGATAGGGTGATTTCTATTATATGGGTTGGGGGGAGGGAGATGCGGAAGATCTGGAACAGGAATCTTTCGATCTCTAATTTTGGAAATGCGTTGTTTTGTTTATAGAAACTTTGGTATAATTTCCTTGAAGTATGGGTTTAGTTAAAACTATCCTAATGACAAGTATAGCTGCATTCTGCAATGCATGAATGGCACAAACACTTCAGTATCTTCACATCTTTGTGTGTTTGACCTACATTTTCTTGTTTCTTCATCAACCCTCTAAAATCCAACTTTAAGTCAACTCACCTAACAAGTTAAGTATTCTCAAAGTATTGTGTGGCAGAAAATTAGGATTGTAGATTACCCTTGTATTGGTTCTATATTTTTGAGACTATATTAACATTTTTAGTATAAAAGGAATGTAGGCTGGTTTGTGGATCGCCTCTGTGGTATAGTGGTCAGAGTTCCTGGCTACAGATCCAGAGGTCCCAGGTTTGATCCTCGGCACTTTCAAAAATTTTCTGCAATGCAGGGGGTCAGGAACACGGTTAAATTCAGCCTCATTAGGTCAAGTGATGAGCTACTTGAATAAAGAAGTATCAGTTCTGGTCTAGAAAACTGAGACTAACAGCTGGAGGGTCCATTATGCTGACCACATGACATACACTATCTGTGAATGTTGGCATAATCGCTAATGGCAGTGGCCACTCGTTCAATATAGCTTGATTGTTGGCTCACGTCATGGAGAATAAGCAGGATTGTAAATTGAAAGGTGACTTAAAAACCGTAAATTTGGTTTGGAGAGCACCTTTTTCTATTATTATTTAGAATGGTTGCAAGAAAGTACAGGAAAAAGTGAATCATACATTACTAATTACGCCTTTCCCTTACAGCGTAGGTAAAAAACTGTGCATATAGCTCAAAAAACAACCCACTGGTACTTAATCCATCTTCATTAACTTTATCCACACTTTCTTATCCATGCATACTTCTTCGCTTCAACAACATCCTTACACCGAGTCATACATGCTATTTTATTTTTAAAACTATTAATGTTGCTCTTTCTCACACATTTTTCTACAACACTTATCCACATATTACATGGCCTCCTTCCTTTTGAGCCACACACTCTACCTTCATATATTTGCTTAGTAACTCATCCACACTCATCCTCTCATTATGCCCAAACCAATTTGATGCTTTTTTCACATTGGCCTATTGGATTCCTTTTTATACTGCACTCCTTCAGCACACATTCAGCACACATTCAGCACTGACTTTGTCCATATAAGTGTTTTCACATACATAGAAATCTCATTTCCAACCACATTTATTTTGCTCTTGTGTTTCTCTTGACAAACTCACGCTTCACATCCTTGAATAGAAACAAATAATTAGAAATGAAAATAGGAATGCGGCTAACACTTTACATTGCTGCCGGTAGACAGAGAAGTAACTGCTACCTCTTGAAAAACCAGGGTTTGGACACCTAAAAAACAGGGAATTTCGAAAGAAAAAAAACCCCAACACATTGCTTAATTTGATACATTAAACTCCAAGATCTAAACTTTAGGGTCTTTGTATGCAAAAAAGTGAACTGAAGAAATAAGTACACTAATTTAAAATGTATGTGTTATATAACTAACCTCCTCTTTGGTTATTCTTTAAACACAATAGTCATAATAACTGCAAGTATTTCTCCATCACAATGATCCCGTTCTAAAAATAAACATTATGATTTCACAATAGTCAATTTTATATATAAAAAAAATCCTTTGTTTTTCTCTTTAGAGTGTCCAGAAAAATTATAAATCTCTGTGGAAAACATGGTAACTTGTCTTATAAAAATAGTGGCAACCCTGATAAAATTAATCATAATCGCCCAATCCCTCAACCTAAGCTTAATACCATATTCATCTGGAGGGAGTGTGAAATTTATAATGAACCTTCCTAAAAGAGGAAACCAAAAATACACAAAAGGACATATTGGTCTATTAGACGGCCTCGGGCAGTGTCACGTACGCCATTTTTTACTACGTCATTTACTTAGTGTATCCTAAATTCAAAGCACATGGGCATAAGGACGTTTCATACAAAATGGCGTGAAATATAGGGGATGTATCAGAATCTACCACCCTGATAGAGATAGAGAAATTTATACTCTAAAAATCGTGTATGGGAAATCATAGTTTTGAGGAAAAATACATTAGTTCAGGATTATACACAAGGCTTTCATTCATATGCGACACAATCACCCATACCTTTAGTCTCATAAAGTAAACATATAATTATGAACCCCCTAGTTCCCCATTCTATTTATAGAACATAAACTACTAAAAATAAATTCAAGTTTCCCAACAAATTTAATACCTCTAAGCCATATTATTTAGTTTTAATTTTAAATATATTATGCACATGTATGGACCTTATACTTAAAACGTGAATTTTCTGAACCAGAACACACCCAAACATATTTATATAAAATATAGACAACCCAGTTTCCCAGCAGCCATCACTGAATAACTATGTAAAGAGGGGGGGGGGGGGGGCAAAACCCCAANTACACCTATACTTGGGAATAAAACCCGTATAAAGGTGTAATTTACATTATTATATTCAAACACATGCCTGTGAAAGGACTTTGATACATCCTAAATAATAATTGCATTGTACTAACTTATAAGTTAGTTACATATCTCATTACAAATAAATGTAATTAAGGCTGAATTGATTTAAAAAATATATAGATTAAAAAGCATTGTCATCAATATAATATATTATTTCTTTTCACACAATCATTAAATTGGGAATCACTGTTTAGTAATAAAAAAAACTCCTTGTGTAGGTTCCATTATTATTGAATGTCCTAAGTAGTTTACATAGATTAGAGGTCAATATAAAGTATAAAAACAATTTAATAATAATAGGTAAACCTGTGCAAATCTTCGAAATTTTAAGTCCGAATCCGAATCTTAGTAAGACACGGATTCAATTCAAAATTTAGAATATTTTTCAAATGCAATCCAAAATTTAAAATATTAGTATTTGAAAGATATGAATTTGATTTGAAATTTTGAATCTAAATAAATCCTAGATTTGGATTTGATGAGTTTAGCTTAAAACTTGAGTTTACTTGCAAATAAATAGAATCAGACCAGAAACCAGTTGGCATAGTCGAGTGAATGAAGAAATTAACTTGAGTTCCAAGTCATAAAGGAGTCATGTGTGTGACAGTTGTTTGTGACAGTGAATATCTTCTTCTTTTTCAAAGTAGCTAGGCCTATCTTTTTTTTAAATAGTAATGAACCTTTGCACATTGATTGAAAAAAATGATGTAATCATTATTTGATGTTTCACCTTTTGAGATTAGTGTTATTACATAGGCCTACTTTTTTGTTAATAAACCTAAAATGTGTCTATAATGATTATCATCACATTTGGAAATATTTTATTATTGGATTGGAACTCGTAAACTTAATATAGTGAAATATTCAACATGGATTCTATTTGAAATATTATCATAGGAAGCTTAAAATAAATGGTTTGATTCAGAGTTGAACCTATTTTTAAAATAAAATATTCAATCCATTTTTTTAAGCAACAAATTCAACCAGTATTCGATTTGATCAAATAAAACTAGCACAAGATTTGATTCTTACTCGATTAGAATCTTTTTAAGCATGAGATTTGATTCGAGTCAGCCAAGCTTTGGATTCGATTTGATATTTAAAATAATTATGAATTTGCACAATCTTAATTAAAGACCTAGTAATAATATATATTTTTAAATATTTAAATTAATATTATTCTAGACACAAAACATATGTAGTTTAGCTTTGCTAACAATCTTTTTTATTAGTTTTATAGACGTTGAAAGTGAGCAGTCGGTAGTCAATATCTTGCTCGCGTGTCGTAATTAGAAAAAAAAATCCTTATGCATTAGTGCTTTCTGTATTTGTGTTTATGTTTTGGCATCATTGAACAAAATTGACAACATAGAAACTTATGGATTGAACCAATGCAAGAGGCACTGGAAAAAGTGTCCCTCACTCCTCCACAAAATGAGTTAAATTTAAACCACTATGTGCTTCCCATATTTAGTATCTGCAGTGTTATAGATTTGTATCACACTTAACAACTGTATCCATGGCTGTAAACAGACAGTTATTTTGGGAGTTGGGTTACCTTTGGTAGCTTGTTGTCAAGTATCCCAACAGTTGGCAAGGTATTTTTTAAGCATCGAATATCTCTTGAAACAATTTTTTGTTTTTAATAACAATACTTTCGTTTGGCAGTGTTGAACCACCTCTTACCACTGGGTATGGGTAGGCTCAGCCTTAAGAGCAAAAAACTGCACCTTGTCAAGGAGGCAAAGCAAGTTTCAAATTTCTTACTCTATGCATTCAAAGCAAATCAATTGATTTTAAAGTTTAAAAGAGAAAGTCAGTTGAGTTAACTAACCTAAATAACGCTTTGTAAACTGGTAAAATACTAACTTTATTTGTACAATGACTTTAGTACACTTTGTTGACACAAAAGCGCAAACAAGTACTAACAAGTTGAGAGGTTGGTGGTACTGCATAAATTGTTTGATGTGATTAAGTTTTTTTAGAGCTACATTTTAGCCACAGACAGGGCTGCAATTTGCTACTAAAAAAATTTCCAGAAAAATCTGGTCTATAAATGGATTAAGAATAAAATATAAATGCATTTTAATTCTAAGGATATAGTGAATTGATGATGTAATATATGTGAAACTTTACTTATATGCGTCTTGACCGCATCTTGTTTAGGCTATCCGCATTAGATTATGCTAATATAATACGGACTAGAAAGATATAATATGGAGGAAATGTACCTACATATGGACGAAGAAAGGTTAAAACTATAAAGAGAAAACCACCCTAAGTACACCTGATTGGGATTAAAACCCCAACCTACCCATTATCAGCAAACCAGACTAGACAAACATAACTTTTAGTCCATGTGCTCTTTGTCGGTCAGAAATAACTAGTCTCAACCGACACATGATACTTTGGATGACTGACTATATGACACAAACAACTGCTTACATTGCATTACAATCATTCATACATTTCAAGTGAGGCTTAACATTGGTATTGTATATGGGTTAGCTACTTATACAAATAGTTGACCTGCATGACTAGTATATGTTCCCAGACTCAGGGCAAGTAAGTGTCTACTCACCAAAGTGTTTTTTCCCCTTAGCATTACTAGTTGCTCCATTGTGGAAAGAGGATGAATCCTTTTAGTGGCCGTGTTTCCCGTTATTCAAGAGGCATTTGGCTTAAAAAGGTTTGATATTTGTGAAATCTTCAATATTCATTTCACTGGTAATCTGTTCATGATCATCCTTATGCATCTGATTTTACTTATAACTAGGATTTTTGGTGTCCAACAAGCACACTTGGTCGCTCTTAAGTTCCACAAACCTAACCGTGTCCCCTTCTTACCACCTTTAAATTGTAAACTTCACTTTCATAACTTTGACTAGAAGAAGAAGAAAAAGATAGGACAAAACACAGGCTGGACAAAAATTTCTAACCAAAAAAAATACAGGGTGTTCCCAGATTAGACTGCTAGACTTTGGGAAGTGGTGGTGGATCAAAAAACTAGCTCAAAATGTATTTGAAAGATTTGCTCATTTTAGCTTTCTTTTCGCTCAAACAGCAAAGAATTAAATAAAAACAGAATTGGTAGGTATTAAATAAAACAGATTGTTTATTTGGATGCACCTATCACTGATAAAACGAGGGTCTGACCAACATTGTGTGACTGTTGTTTCTTCACTCGCGTGCGCTATCCTTTGTCGTAATGATTGAAGATCATCAACAGGGACTTCATACACTTTTTGCTTGATCTCCCCATACAAAAAAATGTAAATGATGTTAAATCAGGTAAACACAGAGGCCAAGCCACTGGTTCAGGACAACCACTCTATCTTACAGGAAAATTAATATTAAGCCATTGCTAAGGACCTACGCAGAAAAACAGGTTTTTTTTGTTATTTTTCTTTTTGCACGAAAAGGAAGATAAAATGAGCAAAATCTCCAAAATACATTTTGAGTTAGTTTTTTGATACACTAGCACTTTCCAAAGTTTAATTGTTTAACCCGGGAACATCCTGTATACTGGTGTCCAACTACCTAGACTGTATTGACAAGCTAGTGTTTACATTGTATTAGTTGAGAGGATATTTCAGGGGACATTGAGCAATGCGGCTGGTGGGTAAGTAAATAGCCTAAGAACCAATTCACGTTCCTGTCTACACTGTTGGTACAACTACCATCCTATGGGGCTTACACTGGGTTAGTAGCTGTCTTATAAGTTACTGGTACAAGTAACTAACCCATTTACGGTACCAATGTAAACCTGGCTATATAAAACTTTGAGAAATCTTTTACCTTATTTTTAATTTATTATTTGAAAAGGCGCATTCTAATTTTAATGTTATCAGCCAGGTTTGTGGTTAATAAATATCACAAACACATCTGCCATTGATACCTGCATGAACTAGTTGTTTCATTTGTACAGAGTATAAAACCTTGATTAATAAGGTTCATCTAATCTACCATTGTTATTTTTCTATACAGAGCTCGCCTAGAAATCCTTCAGTTGCAGCAAATCCGACGAATGTGGGAGGATCTCCAGCGACAAATACAGTCTCTTGATGTAGCAGTGAATGTTGACCAGCAAGGCAACAATGCCCACATCCCTAGTGTGAGTCAGATGTTGGAGTTGGCCAGAATCAGTGACACGGAGGAAAATCCTCTTCCAGGGCCCTCGCAGCAACAGCAGTCCACCCCCGACAACTCTCAGCTCGTAAATTGCAAAAATAAATTTCTTCTCGAATTGATCAAGAAAATGATACCTGAAGCTGTGATTCCTGAGATGTCGAGTAGTGGCAATGATTCCACAGCTGTACCCGTGTCTGGCAGCGGACACAGCGTCGTAGGGAGTGGTCAAGAGTTGAGTTGTAAAGGGGATGGTGTTTTCCCTAGCACCTCAACTGATGTTAGTGTAAGCAAGAAGATGAAGATTGATGGAACATCTCAGGGGGAAGACTTGTCTGTTAGTGTGTGTAACATTATAAACAGTGAAAGTGAGTCACCTTGTCCGGATCCAGGTATCGCAACTGATGCTAGGTCTGTTAGTGTGTGTAACATTGTAAACAGTGAAAGTGAGTCACCTTGTCCGGATCCAGGTATCGCAACTGATGCTAGGTCTGTTAGTGTGTGTAACATTGTAAACAGTGAAAGTGAGTCACCTTGTCCGGATCCAGGTATCACAACTGATGCTAGTGAATGCAAGAAGATGAAAACTGACCAAATGTCTGAAGGGGAGTATGTACAGCCAACAGGGAGTAACTCTGATGATGTATTTGTAGCAAGGGAGTCCAAGTTTAAGAACATTTTAGAGTCCAAGCTGAAAGAATATTTGGAGATGCAAACTAGGGCTCCATTAGACCTGACGATGGAATACCAAGCTCCCAATAATGTGAATGTAATAAGTGAAGAGAAAACGGCTATCCTGGCACCATCGCAGGGACATACTTTGGAGACAATTCGTTCATCAGAACAAGTTGATTTATGTAATTCCAATAACACAAATTTTGAAAACCAAAGAGAGGAACATTCCGTTTTGAACCCAATGGAAAGACTTACTCCACAGAGTGATGTGACAACCTGCTCAGACGAATCAAACCGATTACAGCAGATTTATGAATGTGTTAAAAATAATTCAACCTTTGTTCCTGGGGATAGTGTATTGGATTTGTTTTCAAAGCTTAAAACACATTCTTTGGTCACAACAGAAGATGGTTCTGAGGTATCTTCTTCAGAGAAAACAAATGTATTCTTGCCTACCTGTGATCCTAATCACTCTGAAGTTTCAAGTCTTCCTAGTACCAGTGGAATTAACAATACTGAGCCTTGTATAAAGGTTGACATTAATATAAATATGGGATCATCTTCAACTAATACTGAAACTACTGAAAGTTGTTTAATGTCTGGAACAACTAGTCACTCTGATAACAATAATTGTAAATTTCTTAAAAAAAATGTGAGAGATTTTGATATAAACTTTAAAAAGAACACAGAATTATTTAATCTATCTCATACACAAATTGCAGATGTTTCTAATAGTTCAGTCACTACAGAAGAAATAAATGATGCTTCTAAAAATACAAAAACATCCACAAATGTACAATGCAATTCAGGGAATCATAAAAATAAAAGAGATCTTAACTTTAAAACCCAGACAAATTCCAACCCTAGCAGACATGTTAAAATAGCTAAAAGATCCAACAAGACATGCCCGGTTCACGCAGAGAATATTCGACAAATTGTGTTTCCCAGAAGTCCTCAGTCCACTGCCCTCTTGCATCAATTACAGCAGAGAGTTCATGCGCGAAGGCAGCGTGTCTTCAACCGGAGGTTAAGGAGAAGAGTGTTGAGATATGGAGAGATGGGATGCCATGGGTCCAGAGCTACTTCAGTGCTCTACAGGTGAATATACATGCTAATAGAGGTGTGCAAAGCTTCATTCACACTTTTGCCTAAAATAGAGAGCAGAATCTATTTGAGTTGGCCAGTAATTCACACCCAGTATGTTTACCCATCTTGCATTTCAAAACAGCTGATTACTAACATATTTAATTTTGTAGTGAATAAACATATGGTTTATATTATTGTCATGATGGATGTTTTCAAATTATAATGCTGGGTCGTGGCACAATTCAGTACACTTTCCATTAACACTTTTTTTCAAATTTCCTCACCTTAACCAATGAAGCTGTTGGATTGCTTCTAGCTCTACAGTGCATGCTGGCTGGTTTTGAGATTTGATTTGGTCTCTCGTTCCATAGATCTCAGGTAGAGTGGGCAAAGTAGAGATGAGTTGAACGGTAGAAATATTGTAACTGGCTTAGAGCTTGTCACGTGATCCCATTTCTGCTTTGCATTTGTTTTTCGGTGAATATATGGACTTGGTCTTAAAAAATATGTAAGCTTCAACTTTGCTTTGAAAAAAGTTTCAGCTTTGACAAAGCTTAGTTAATAAACATATTGTCAGATAAAATACTCTATTTATGTTCAAATAATCACCATTCATAGCTGTTGCAAATTGATAATCATATAAAAAATCTGAAGTAATTGAATTACATGTTATAGTAATTTGAATCTCAGAATAAAATTAAACGTTGCAAAGCGTATAACTCGAATGGATATTATTATTATTATTATTTTTAGCACCGCGTCTTACTACCCGTTCGGGTTATGTGCACTTATGCTAATGTGTAATGGTAGGGTGATTGTGAGATGAAATGGAGGACCCACAGTTTAACGTGGAATCCGAACCACGGTGGAGACCTGGTATTCCTCACATTCACAAGATGTCTGGTCAGAGGTTAAGGAAGGATTTGGTAATCAGGAATGGATAATAAAACGTGTTAAAAATATTATAAACTAAAGTGTAATAAAGCATTTTCAAAACTATTTTAGGACATAAATTTATAAAATTAACCACAATTCAATATATTTTCAATCCTAAAACAAAAAATATTCTAACCTTCATTTGACTCCGAGAACATTTTATACATCATGTTTGATTTGAGATCACTTGAGTTAAAAAATGGACTCCACACACCCCCACATACTATACAGCTTATTTCAGATATACTGCCAATGATAAGAAGATCGAGGTTCGAATTCCGGTTGGGTGCACTCAAGGTGGTTTTTCCTAAATGGTTTTCCACTCTACCTCCACACAAATGCCGATAGACTTAATATAAATTCAACCTTCTCATCCTTAACTCACTAGCATTATTACTACAAATGTATATAATATGAACAGGTAGTAAAATTCAATAGTGTCAGGAATGAAGGTTAAATTTAGAAGTGCACCCTCACTTGCATATAAGAAGAATGGAAAACTATTATGAAAAACCATCCCTGATACACTCAACCAAGATTTGAACCCCAATCACCCTATATTTGGGAGTCTAGTATATTGCAAGAGTAGCATCCCCCGAAGGTAGTAAATGTGATGTAAGATGGGGGTGGTAAACAAGGGAGATAGTGGCTAAGACCGTGTACCTCACTTGACTTGACTGAAAAATATCTTGAGTAATTATATTTACCAGGGGTGTGTGAAGTCTACTTTCTCAATTTAAACCAAAGCCAAATTGAATTGTGAATATTTTTTAATTATTTTATATTGAAAATAAAATGTATATACTGTTCATATTTATAAAAAACTAAATGTTAAATACATTTACAGAATAATCTTTTGCCATAAATTTTAATGTATTTTGGTCTAATCTAATAAATAGTTTTTTTCACAATAATCAATTCAATTATTACAGATGAATATCAAGTAAACATTTATTTGTAACACAGAAACACACAAACTTAACATAAAATGTGTATTTGAGCTTAACTGCAAAAGCCAGGATATTTTTTCAAAGAGAAATTGAAGTTGACATAGTATTTTTACTATACGCTCACTTTTAAAGTCCGTTCACCATAGGAATTATTTTCTGAAAGGCCTTTATTTCTACCAGAAATCTGTTATATAGTAGGATATTGATAGGAGAAAAGACCTTCAGAGAGTAAATCCTACTGTGAATGGAGTATAATATTAGTAGTATGGTAATTAGCGAGTGGTTGAATCCACAATTTTACAAATCTAGTTTTTTAATCTAATTCTTCATTTTACCTTCAAATCCTAGAAAAAATTGTAGACTTAAGAGGTTTACTCAACGATATTTTTTCTGAAGGTGTAATAGGAAGTAGAGACAGTAACTAAATATAAGCGTATAGTCTGAATGGGTAGTAGAACAAAGTACTAAAAACCTAATTGCTATAATTTTTTTTATATAATGCATTCATTATAACTTTCATTCATTAACAGCTTTTCTACATACTTAGAGAAACACAGGACAAATTTAAAATCGGAAAGAAAAAGTAATAATTTTTCAACTCTCACATTTTATTATTATTATTATTAGCACCGCGTCTTACTACCCGTTCGGGTTATACGCGCTTACGTTAATGTGTAATGGTAGGGTGATTGTGAGATGAAATGGAGGACCTACAGTTTAACGTGGGATCCGAACCACGAGGGGAGGCCTGGCTCAAATTTAATATATTCTCACATCCTCAAATTTGAATATCCTGATTCTAGTATTCAAAGGCCCCATTTCTATTGGTAATAGTAAGAATTCATTCTCTTGGCTCATGAGTTAAGCCTTTTGGCTCGGACACTAGGTATGTTCAGTCTTTTCTATAATAAATCTTATTTCCATGTCTGCCAATATACACTGGCGACAGCAAGTTTTCACACTTTTAGTGCACCAACATTATAATGTCAACATTATAATTCTCTTGTGTGTTTATTCAATTTTTCAACCATGAGTCTGAATTTTTATATAGTTTTAAGTTCAGCCTAAAGTTACTATTTGAACTATGTTGTTATAAGTGCTACAAAACTTGCGATTAACATCATTCAAAACATACATCTAAAAAAAGTACTAGCCTTTATAAAACTAAAATATAATATTTTTAAATTAAATATGTTTTTTTTACATTAGTAATAAAGTGTATTCATTTTCATGGGTGTGGACAGGCATACTCGTAAAATCAACATAGAGACAAGTGTGTCCAAATTCCTGGAAATGCTTTTTTTTAATATCTATTAGAATTGAGTCAAATCCACTATTTTATAAATACAAATCTCCTATTCACCCTCTAACTATGTTTGAAACTTCAAAATTAACACACACAGTTGATTTTAAACATCTTTAACTTATTATTTGTAATCTAAAAGAAGTTTTGAGGTTTTTTTTTTTACTCATAAAGAAAATCGGTAGCTTTATTGATTTTGGATGAAAGTGTTTTAACTATAAATTTTATATCAGAAGAATAAAAAACAACACAATTTGCATGTTACATTGCTGCCATCAAACAACGAAATAATGGCTTTTGAGAAAATTGATCATTACTGCTTGAATTGCCTGACCTTAAGTATATAAATATAAAAAATGTATAGTATTTATTTCATGTAACATTTTCTCATGCATATATTTTATTTCCATTGGAACAGGCACCAGGATTCGGGTCATCCGCTGAACCAGCATTCTCACAGACCATCTTCTTTACGTGTCATCATGTCCCGCCCAGTGCGATTGGATAATCCTTCACAGCATGTATGTAATTATTCTAACTTGTATACAGTCTGAATTTCATAGAAAGTTCATTATTTGAAAACTTTATACTCAAATTTCCACAATGACTACCATTATATATACTTTCTTATTTCGTTTAATCAATTATGCGAACAGAAAATATACAGTCATCCTTAAGGAAGTATTATTGGAAGCTTTTGGATAATTTTTCAGCTAAACTTAATAATTGATAATTCAAATAAAATATCAATAAAAATCATAGTTTAACTAGGTAGTTTTTTTTAATTGGGGTATTTAAGATGCACTTTCAGACCTGAGTTTTATAAATATGAACAGTATATACATACTGACACTCGATTAAAAAACCTAACTTAATCTCGGAACAGAAACAACAAACTTATAATGTTTTTGCACTTGTCAGGAATCAAGCTCTTCAATAATTAATGCACAAATTAAGGAGTCATAGTCAATAAATTTTGCTATTAATTTAAAAAAAAATTGACTAATTGAATCTCATTTTGGTACATAATTTATCTTTTATTTTGATATTCTCTTCCCAATGACTAAATACTCAAATTAGTTGTTAAGTATCTTGTCTTTCCCAACTATCACAACTTTTATTTTCATCTTAATTATAATGAGTTAATGAAATCTTATTTTAATCTTTTTCAGAGAAGGGTAACCGACAATCCACAAAATCGAAGCACCCAAAATTTGGGCTCCAGGGAAGTACCGCCCACCTTAGTAAATAGAGGTAGTTCAAGTACTTTTACATCTACCACAAGTACACAACAGGTAAATAGTACTCACAAGTCTCTGTTTAGTTTTTTTTTTAATATGGTTTTAATTGGTCTAAAGATTATTAGGGGTGTGTGAAGTTTCAAAAACTTTAACTTCTCCTTTGAGTATTGATTCGCTTCAACTTCATTTTAAAAATAAAATTCTGGATTCGACAGTTACAAAGGTTTTCCGAAAAAAAAATATTTAAAGTTAAGAGAAACTTTTTTTTATTGTATGCAGATATTCCCATTATAAATTAATGTTTTCAAAAAAACAAATCTAAAATAATTAAATTACATTTTGTGATAGTAACTTGATTAACCAATTTTGGATGTATTAATTATATTTGCAAAATATAGCATTTTGTAAATCATATTTAATACCTGAATTTATATAGCTATGCAAAATATATCCGAGAAACCGGCTTCGGCCGGAGAATATGTACGATCCCCGACGAGAGGCTCTTCCCCGGAGGATAAGAAACCGAAAGCCGGGCACACCAGATATTATTGAAACCGATACCGGCTCTCACTGGAGAATACAAAACCGATCCCCGAGGAGAACCCTCTTGCAGGAGATTATGAAACTGAAACCCGAGAAACTGGCCTCATTTTTATCCAATATTTAACATTTTTTTAAATACTCACACTACAATTATTCTCTCGGAGTATCTCATATTAATTGATTTGACTTAACTTTGATTTGAAAAATGGAATTAAACACACCCCTAAAGATAATTATTCCCGACTAATTTTAATTTAATTTTAAACTATCATAATAAGATCCCCAAAAGAACCTTTACCTGATCTTCACATTGATATATTTGTAGTCATTATACTACTAAGTACTTATAATTCTTACCTCAGTTAACAACAGGCCTTAAACCCGCACATGTTCTGTCTGCTATTCTTATGATTGTGATCTCAATAAATCTAAGATTTGCTTTTTTATTTTGTTATACTTTCTAGTTTTGGTTAATTGTCTTTCAGATCAATCACACAATAGTGTTCCTTAAGAAATAAATGATTAACCTGCTTTTTGTTGGTTTTTGTCACCACTTCTTATCACCCGCTCATCTTATACACATGTTGACTTGTTGAATTGCTCATAATTCAGTCAATTGCCGAAAGAGAACAATCAAATTAATAGCTAGGTGACCCACTTCAGTGGATGCTTGGTCTAAGGCCCACCGCACACAGTGCAGGATTGTTGTTAGATTGTCTGCTGGATTTCGCTGATCGTTGCTGTGCACGCAGCGCTGCTGGGCTGGCTTCAGACGAAGCTCGTTGTAGATAAATAAAAGGAAGTGTTTATGTGCGATGCCCAGCCAAATCTACGGCATGCAGAGATCTGAAGTTTTTAACAAAGGTGGATGCACGCCGGATTTTTAAATTTTTAATTAGCATTTAAATTAGGCTATTTTCAACAAATTTTTGAAGAAAATATTGTTAATCTGGTTTAGAATTACATTTCAGAGATTTTCATGGCGAATCGGGCACCATGGGGGTGGAGGGGCTATATAATTCTCATAGCACAGTGGGTCACGGATAACGCCATGCGAGATTGCTTGTAGTTATTATAGTTAGTATGCACAGAACTTGTAACATACATAAATTAAAATTAATGATATAACTCTATAAGGAAAAGCTCTTTTCACTTTATTAGGTAATTGTATTATATTTGGAAGAAGGTATAGGAAAGGTGGATAGAAACACATATAAGGGGGGGATAAACAATATGGCCTTTACAAAGAAAAGAAGAACACAGTTAACACTTTACACTGCTGAAATTAAAAACTTGTTTACTTGAAGCAAAATGGCTGTTCATATCTAATGTTCTTTTGATGTGTACTTTTCTTTTTATATCCTAACAAATCTGGCCAATAATAATAATAGATTAAATTAATGTAAAGAAAACTAATTTAAATTAATTTTTTGCAAGTATAGGGCCTAAAAATCTCAATTTGGAAATGTTGAATTTGTTATGTTGTTTATGAATATCAGTTACACTAGTTTTTCAAAGTTTGAATTAGAAGTTAGTGCTAACATATACTTAACAAGTTCTTGAGATGCCTGATCGAATTATGGGCAGCATAAAAGTACTCTCTCGACATTCCAAGATGTTTAGATGCCCGATTTTATCACCCGAAATTTTGGGTGCCCGACCACCCCTACTAGTTTTGCATATAAAAATGGCCCATTCCATTTGAGTATAAGTAGATATTATCTTGTATTTGTTATTAAGCCACACTTGAGGTGCACAAGTCTGATTATAAACCTGGCTTATAGCTTCAAATAACTACTCTGAGTTACATTGAGAGGCATGTAGATTAAACATCAGATTCTTATGGTCTAGTTTGTCGTCAAGGAGATCAGGGCTCGAATTCCAAATGGATGTACAGAGCAAACATGTTTGTATAGGCTGTAGTCTGCAACACTCCTCGAGTTTGCGAATCTGGCCCATCGGCGAACTTGAGACCACTGATTTTTAAGGCATCACACTCACAATTGATTGGATTGTTTGTGATAATGTCAGGAGTTTGAATCCAAGCCTGATGGGTTAGGGACGATTAATCTTAAATGGTCTCTCACTCTCCCGCCATTCAAATGTAGGTCCATTTCATCTAAATTACATCCTAATACCTACCCCATTGGTCTAAACATGAATATGTGAATAGCTCTAAAGCAGGGGTTGGCAAACTTTTTAGGCCTCAATTGATTTATAAATTTATCAAAGGTCCTTTGATTGCCCATTCTTTTCTAAATCTAGTTTTCCTTTTTTTAATACATTATATATTTATTAATTAAATTCAATCTTTCCTCAAATACCTAAGTCCCCACTTTTTTACAAAAATAAGCAGAATAAATAAAATTTACATTTGTATACTAAGCTCTTTCATTTCCTTATAACATTAACAATTATGACTGATCAAAGTTTCTTTGGTCACTTTTAGAGATATTTTTTTCTAGCACTGGGTCTGTTCAGGCTATACGATTATATGTACTAATTATGCTAATGAGTTCAGGATGAAGAAGGTTGAACTTAAAGAAAATGTACCCATTTTTATATGGAAAAAAAGTGGAAAACCACCCTCATTACACCTGAGCTGCATTCGAACCTCAATACCCCGGTCATCGGCAGGCTGGTCTAACATGAGAGAGATGCCTCACAGATTTTATAAGACTCAAAAGGTCGACTTTTTTTTAATGTAGTATTCTTATGCGATTGACTGAAAATTGCCACGAGATTGATCGTTTTATCAAAATCAACAAGCTATCATCAACTCTTACTCTAAAGTGCATTGCAAAAAAAATCAGAGTAAAATCACACCCAGTATTGATGCAGAAATCTACTAATGGAAACAAATATTTGTGAGAATCATCCTGATGGACACTAGGATATTTTTATATCAAATTTTCAAATATATTAATAAGTTTGGATAGCCTGGCGGTGTAGGGGTAAGGTGTCGGACTTCTGTGTTGGGGGTCCAAGACTCGATCCTCGGTCCCAGCGAAGATTTATCTGATTGCCAAATCCTTCCTTCACCTCTGACAAGACATGTATTAATCACAACTTGTGAATGTGTGGAATTCCAGGCCTCCACCGTGGTTCGGATTCCACGTTAAACTGTAGATCCTCCGTTTCATCTTACAATCACCCTACCATTACACGTTAGCGTAAGTGTGTATAACCCCCAATGGGTAGTAAGACGTGGTGATGATAATAATAATAATAATTTTATTTTAAAGGAATTTCCATTGTTTTTTTATTATTTGTATGTCTTGATTCAATGTTTACAAGAAATCTAGTTTTACGTTGCAACATTTGAAAGAAGAAACACGAGATTCTTATTTAAACTTTACCAAGAAATTTTATGACTAGGATCATATCAAAATCATTGCATGTAACTTCCTCCTAAATCCCTCTTTTTCTCTCTCTCTCTCTCTCTCTCTCTCTAATTCTTTAAAGCACTAGGGGATGGGCCAAAAAAATTCAAATTTAAAAAATATATTTGGAGGGGAAACCGCAATTTCTGAAAATGACAATTTATTTTTCCAGAAATTTCTTGAGCTCTACCAAACAGGTTAAAAAAAATATGAAACATTATTTAAAGGATTATTATATCCAAGTTTCATTACTAAAGCCACAATCTATATATTATAATCCATACCAAAAAAAGTAGTGCAAAAAGGCTATATTTAATCAACGCATTCCCTGGCGCGGGTTTTGAACGTCTTTGTTTGCCCAAACATTACCCTGGCGCGGGCACGAATCGGTGTTTTATTGCATTAGGTTATTGTAATGCCATCTATCAATAAACAGCTGTACTTTTAGCCAATCTGAATACTTCATATTGAAACTGATGGATGAAGCTACCAGTTCATTGCTATAATATGGCCATAATGTGTTCGTTCTTCTGTAAATATATGTATGAAGATATTTCTGGTGTGAATAAGCCTGCTTGGAAGCAAAGGGTAGAAAAGGATATCCCAAGTTGAGATCAGAGAGGTGTCTGGATTTGGCTATATATAATATTGGTGAGCATGTTCCACCCTTTCATCCCTACCACTCTTTTACAGCCTTTCCACCCTTCTTTCTCCTACCTATTCACCTTTTACTCCCTCTCTCCCACCTTTACACCCATTCTTCTCCCTCCAACCTTTCTATTCACCTCCCTCTCCTTCTCTCCTTCCATTCCTTTATGGAGTCTTATACCATCTTACTTTTAAATCTTTCAAACACTATGTATAATTCTTAATCAATGTAGATTAACCATTTCAAAATTAAAACAAATCTATTTTCCATTTTGTTGTTTGTTTTAGTCTGCATCTGCGTCCTCTAGTGGAGGCAGTAGGAGGAATTCTGCTCCAGAGTTTCGAGGTTCGAAGAGGAAGTTACCAAGGACCACAGCTAAAGAGACAAAATCTTCTTCTACATTTCAATCTTCAGCAAGGACCTCACAACCAGCAGAAGATGCAAGCCGCCACCAGGAGCCCACTGAAGTATGGAGGAGGGTTAGAACTGGTTAGGGGTCGGGGGGTGGATCATATTAAAAAAATTAATAATGTTGAGTCTAATAGCAAAATTTTAAATAAAAACCAAATACAAGCTGAAAAGAAACTTTTTGTTTATATGCTTTGAAATGTATTAATTTGTGTAGTATGTAGCACTACAAAATTAGGCCCCAAATTTTGGTTCCATTTTAATGATATTGAAATAATTTATTTTATTGTGTAATCAAATAATGAAGTAGACACCGCTAGCTCAGCTCAGTCGAATCCATCTTCATCTTTACAAATTTATGGAATTTAATTAACATAACAAAATCTTTATTTACTTTTGGTGTGACTTGTCACCATTTATTAATTACTAAAAGAAACTGTTCTCATCATAATACACGAAGTTTATGACTTCATGTTATATAATTTGTGACGCGATCCTTTACACATATCTGCTCCATTTCATGACTTAACAATGAGTGGCTGATGCACAAAGAAGAAATATCCACTTCATCTCATTTTTTTGTTTCTCATCCAAGACATTCCATCACAAGGGAGTGTTTAGTCGATTATTGTTCCTGTGCTTTCACAACAAGAGAAAGAAAAGAATGAGGGGTTTCCATGGCTGCCAGACGGTCGCTACCATAGAATGATAAAATGATTCAATAAAAGAATGAAGTAAAATGAAGCTTCATAACTATTGAATCTGTAAATTCTGTTTTAGTATGTCACAGTGAACACACCCCTAGTAATAAATATATGGGATTGACTCTTATTTATGCTTGTATAATGCTCTCTGATACTATTTCAGACAATTCGTGCGATGATTGTCCGGCTAGAGGAGTTGGTGAGACAGCAGCGGGAACAGCGAGCATCCTTAATGCGAGAGTTGATGAGGAGCAATAGGGGGTCTAGTCGCCAGCGCAGCTCAGAGATGTGGGAACTTCGTGAAAGGACTCCGTGGCTTAGAGGGGAAGTCAACTCTGAAAGTGACAGTGGTAAGCTACATCTTTTAAAATCCACCAGAGCTCCTGTGTTTTCTGTATTGATTATATTGCATTTATCTTAAAGATATTATGATTTTTGGTATTTTTTATTAAATTTTTAGTTTTAGTTTTTCACATATATCTCTTCCAAATTTAAAATTCCAATCTTCTAAGGGCTCTTAAGCCGATGGTGCAGATGCCCAATCACTGATGTCTATAATTTGGTTATTTTATTTTAAATATTACAAAGAATATCTGCAGTAGTAATATTGAAAAAAAAAGAAAAAGCATTCACAACATGCTTAACAATTAAACATGCATTAGATATAGTGAACTTAATAATGCCTACGTATGTATTATTATTTACTTTTGTATCTATTATCTATCATTTTGTAGAAAACAAAAAATATATTCGATTCTTGCAATGTATCGATTTTTGAGAATACATTCTATTTAAAACACGAACATATTCTTACAATTACTTCAATAACATATTTTTTTACATAATAAACTATTAGTTAATGTCAATTTAAAATCAAATTATGAATTAGCAAGTTGTTGATTCCTAAAACTCGATAGCACTTACTAAGTGATCGATTCTAAACAAACAATTGATATACAATACGTAGGCCGGTGGGCATAAATAAACAGTTTTATTGGTGTCTAACTGTTGATGGTATTTATTTTTCATGAAATCCAACAAAATATCTAACCTAAGGATCGATTGTATGAAATAAATTGGGGCTATTTGCAGACTTGTAGGTAATAAAAACCAGTAGGGTAGTAAGAATTAACAGTCGTGTTTATTTAATCATCCCTCTGGCAAGTACAAATATACGTCATGGCGGCTGACTTTGTATCGTGTGTAATGTGTTCTTATTTCTGTTTTTTAAAAAAAATCAGTAATTTGTTTTATTTATTTCGAGTTTATTTGTAATTCTAGTTTTGATTTTCAGTTTTTGAAGAGTTTTAACGTATTCATTAAAATATTTACAAGATTGTTCATGAAGGGACATTAATGAAATAGTAATAATCCTGAAAGTTAAACTAATGTGCAACTGTGGAAGTTTTAAAGAAATATAAAATGTAAAAGTTTAAGAAGACATGAAGAGAGAAGTGTTTGTTCCTTTCTAGGCCTTTCAATTTGATTTGTTTCACTCACCTACTTTACATCATAGTACAGTGTTTCTACACTCTCTTATTATACATTTCCTAGCCATTATGCAATTGTTCGTTTTATTAACTTTTTTTTATAATTGTTAGTGTAATTTTAATTTCCTTAAAGACATAAGTATTTAAACCATTTTAATTATTCTTTTATTAGATTTTTATTTGAGGGTTTTTATTTTCAAATTGTGTTTTATAAGGGTTAGTTCTAATTTAAAAATATTTTCATTGTTTAACTTTTTTTTTAAAGTAAAAATGAGTGTCATTCATATTTTAAGAACATCTGTTTTAATATACTTTTTAACATTGTAAATTTATGAATATACTCGAACTCATCTTTAACTTGAGAGCTTTTAGAAATACTCGATTTGAATGAAAAAACTCAAGCTCGCAGACCTCTAATCAATATTCAATTATATAAAACATAAAGATAAATAAATTAGTTAATTCAACAAAGCTATTAACACGTTATCATATTAAAACTTCTTCCATTTTGTCATGTGTATTAAATATATTTGGATGTTTTAATACTTCTCTAGCAGGGTTTGGAGGCAATCTATGGATATTTATTAACAAAATTTCCACTAGATCGCACAGGAATTCATTATTATCGGTAGCTGTCATCGAGTCTGGTTATAGCAACTCCGTTTGAGATTAGTTCTTGTTCTTATCTCTGACAATATTGTTTTTTTTTTGTGTATTATATTTATTATATAAGCACTGGTTGTTTTACCATCATTACCTAATTTTATTCCTTCACACTTCTTTTGAAGGTCATTATTTTTCCTAAATATCTTATTTTGGTCTACTTTGTCTTACAATGAAATTTTCTAAACATTTCTCAGATATTTTCATGTATTCTGTGGCAGTGTTCATTTATTTACCTATTAAAATGTTTTTATCTTCTTAAGACATTGTATAAAAAACTGGCTTCTCCTATATTTTCATTGCGTTTTATTTATTTTTACACACTTATTCTTGCGTGTTCAGCAAAGGACAGAAAAAAAATCTGGAAAAGCTGGTAGGCGAGACACAAGATATCATTAGAATATGTGCTAAGTTGGTTTGTCAGGGTGTCTACTGGGTCACGAAAGTAACCAAAAAGTAACTAATTTCCAAAAAAAGGTGCAAAAATCCCTGAAAAGTCATGAATTTCAATATGTTAGTATTAAAGTCACAAAAATATTGTTGTTTGTTTTTCACGAGCATTGTAACAACACGAACAGGTCAATGTCAAGTCGCCCACTACCCATGATGTTTAGCACCAGCCACACGTTGCACGATTGTTTTTACCACGATACCAAAGACAAGGTTAATGTTGCTTGAGAGTGCATTATGCCTATATATAATGTTCAACCGCTTACCTAAGGCATTTTTTGGTCATGAAAGGTCATCAAAAAGTCACTAATTTTGGTTTATCCAACTCATTAGACAGTTTGTGTGTGTAATGAATTGTTTGAATAATAAAAAATGTTGATCACAACATTAAATTCAATTACCTACCTCAGATCTTTACTAAAGAATATTAATTTTTAATGCACACTAAGTTCACCCTGAAAGGCAGCAGTATTTACTTGATAGATTGATTAAATTATGACCTTGTCATATAAGCTATACCATAGTGGAGTATTAGAGTGTAAGCTGGCTACCCTACAGGATAAACAGCTCAGATTGGCAAGAATGGAATGTAAATTGAATATTTTAGCAGCCATTTTATTTTATTGGATAAGGTTCATAATTAGGAGTTTGTAAAATTAATAAGCCCTGCCAAAAAAATAATCAAGTTTTAACACACATTATAGCTGTTATTTTTTAATTTTCTGTTATTTCCATCACGTGCTAGTACAAAAAAAATCTGAAAAATATTATATTTTGTGATTATAATTGAATTTTTCATTTTAAGACAAGATATATTTATCATGTTTGGAATATAGCATTTTGTAAATTAAGTTGACCTAAATTTACATAGTTATGCAAAGTATATCTTTATCCATTATTAAACTTTTTTTATACTTTCAAACTTAGATTCAGCTTCAGAAATATCTCATATTCTATTCGACTTTGCTTCATATTGAAAAAGTCGACTTGGCACATTGCTATTAATAATAGTTATTGAAGCTTTGTAAACCCATAGTACATTATATTTTTTGCTAAAAGAATAGAATGCATAACAATTGTTTATTATTCATGTTTCACAGATAGCAACCCGGACATTGAGAGTCAACTTAGTACACTAATGAACTGGAATGATGATGCAATGCGCAGGTAAGAAATGTGTTTACCTCCATAGAAATATTTACAACGTCTAAAACACAGAGCTGGGCCGATCAGCTATTTTGCCAATCATGCCGACGATGACTCGGTCATTCAGCTGCCCCTGTTTTAGCTTTCCTTAAATCTCCCTAAGGCTTAGCTTACCCTGAAATCTTCCCCAGTTCTAGCTTCCCTTGAATCCTGCTATCATGGTTCAAATTACTATTTGCTGTTTGACCTTGCAACGATTGATTGTGCCCCAGATTTGGAATCAGCATCGGCCCAGCCCTAATGAAACATGTTTTCTTTTTCAAATCTAAGTGAAGCCGAATCTAATTAAAGAAATAATTCTGAAGCTAAGTTAAGTTTAATATTAAAAATAT
>CABFVX010002023.1:0-19785 GCA_902151425.1 Timema shepardi
CCCCCACCCTCCCAATCAATTAAGGACCCCCATTGTTCGTTAATTACCCTATTGTTTGGGCTCGGAATCGACAAACCGTCTTACTATCCTGACCATGGATCATAGTTACCAAGGACACTGAAACCCTTAGATGATGGGCGATTACTGTTGGTTTCTTTTTAGGGAGACTGATAAAACACCTTACAAAATAAAAGCCTCATTATCCCATTTTGTCAAAGAAAAATTATATTAAACTTTGTAAATGTTAATATCATGGCATAACGTGGATTATTTTAGTGTTTTTTGTTGGTTTAAATTAGTTTTTTACGCTATCAAGAAAACATAGATGAGTTCTGAGGGCTATGTTTTGTTTGTATTTAAAATGGTAAATAGTTGCTAATTTTATATTATTGCATTTGCATTAGTGCTGTGTATCTTGGAAATGTGACATAATAGATATAATATGATTTTCCACTGAATTCAGCACCCGAAAATTAGTTATTGTTACCCATTTACAAACCAGATACAGAAAAAAAAGTGCCAATTTATTGACCCATGAGTGGTTAAATATTTTAATAAAATTAACACACTTTCTTCCTGAGTTAGGTAATTAGTTTAAAAACCTTACTAGTACGACTAGGGAGAAGATGTTTTAACTCATTTTATTTTTTCAAAAAATAATCTCTTGAAGTATTTGAGACTAAGTATTAACGAATAAGAGAGTGCGCGTTTGACAAAAAGTTAAAAACAATTTATTTAGAATTTTAGAGCATTGGAGCACTATGCTGGGAACTAAATTTAAGTTCTGTCTGTAGTCCTACTATTAAATCAAATTCGATTTGTATTGGTTTTGATTTTATTATTGTTATGAATATTAGAGTAAACCTACTTCTCAATAACAAATAATGTTATATTTCTTCTTTATTTTCAATCACATAGACAATCAAAGTAATCGATGTTAAAACAAGAAAAGTTCGTGGAAAACAAACAAGCATTTCAAACATGAGGAAGCATACAGAAGTTAATTATTATTTTCGTCTAATTGTATATTGGCGTTTGATTGTATATTCTTCTTGCATATAACCCGAACGGGTAGTAAGACGTGGTGCTAATAATAATAATCTTCTTGCATTCCCATCGGCTGATACATCTAAAGTAAAATTATTATCTATACTACACTCCATGCATAACGTAGAGTACAAGAAGTTAAATCAACTTTATACATTGTGCACTATATATACACTATGTATCGATTATAAACGCCATCATTGAAAATAATATATTTCAACTTCTTGCTCGCTGTGTATGTGAGGCTTGCTTTCAAAATTTGAGTGTCAAATGTGTAACGAAAGGGCTACTGAAGGATATTTAATACCGCTCTACTCAATGTACACTGCAACGAAAACAAATGTAATTATGTTAATGATATGCGTCTCACCGAGCGCTTCAATCTCCCCTCGATCGACTTGTCATTAGAAACGACCTTGAGGACATGAATGCCTTTTTCTGCTTCTGGCAGCCGCAATAAAACAAAGGGAGCCGATATGTTCCAGAAAAGATGGTCCGAGCTCTTTTTCCACCGAGGTTTAAAGTGGTATTTCCTATGCACGTCACACGTTAACCTCGCTGACAATGAGCGCCTGCTTGCCCGGGTGTGTAGGGCCTGAGTCTTTGTCAACAATAGGTCATGAGCTTGTTACGAGAATAACAATTTGTTAAGACTGGTTTTTGGATGCAGCCATCAACGTCAGGTGTGCGTAGCTTTGTCTACATACTACTTAAGTTCCGTATCCTTATCGTCCTTAGGTCCGTATGAATTTTAATTCTATGCCGACTTGCTTCGGTGGCCGCATTATTCCTGTGTTCTAACTATAAATATTTATCACCACTTTTATTTCACGTTATAGCATAATTTGTATTTTTTTTATAGTATCAATTTCCACTACAGTAACAAAAACGGAATTAAAAATAATAATTTCTAGTATTTTGATTGAATAGCCATGTTATGGTGATCTTAATTTTACTTGTCGTTTATCATATTTTTCTTTATTGCAAACATTGGATGAAATTAACTAGATTAACTACACTAGTTGCTTTCAGCCAATGTTCGCATGTTTGCAATAAAGAACCTTACACCTCTCTTACCGCAGAGAGAGTATATACCTTAGTGTAACAGCCAATCTTTCCACACCTTCTCATGTCAATTAAAAATACTGTACAGCTCAACAAAATATGTGTTGATATGCGGAAATGAGTGAAAAACTTAACATCATCTTCTCTATGTTCATGAAAAAGTGTTTAAAACGAGCCAATCTCCTACCNAACTGTTTCTCCTTTTAATTTGAACTGCAAGAGCTAGCATGCTAACCTGACTGACCAGCAGTTGTTTTCTCTTACAGGCTCGACTCTAGTGAGCAAAAGGCATCGGCTCTCGTGAACCAGCTCACTCACGCTCATCTATAAGGGCCCGACAGTAAGTTAATAAAAGTAGGAATGTGGTCGCTAGCAATGGTGACATATTCCACGCTAAAACTTTTTAGCAACTGATTTAGTTTGAGAAAATTTCAAATTTAATTAATGTATCCAACAAATCTTTCAAAGACGAATGGTCACCTTACTAAGCCGTCAGAGCTTCCAGTCTCATAAGATATATCGAAGGCCTATGCGATTTTTTTCCCTTTCAAGTAGACCACGGCCGATCCACCTAAATCAGTGGTTTTAAACCTTATTACAGGCCTAGCTAGTTCTTCTAATTCCTACACACTAAATTAAAGCACTCCAAGAGTTTGATTTTTTTAAATAAGTAAGTTAATCAATTAGCTAAGCCCTTCCTCCTAGTCATACTAGGCCTAATGTTTTGTTGTAAAAATAATTACTTAAATGCTTCGTTATTATCTGACTAGACACTCCTTCAAACATGATTAGTTATTATTTTACACGTAAGGCTACACGACTTAAGACACATAGTTTTTCTCAGTAAAAAGTTCTCAAACTTCACAAGTAAATTAAATAAAATTTATTTTCAGTTTCTCATCAGAAATAGAAAGATAATATTAACGAGAATAGAAAAAATCATTCAAATGAAAATACATTCTAAGAGAGCCTTGTGGTGCTTTCATAAAACACAGTTTTTATTAGTTGTTTCAAATTAGTATGACTTTGACCAAACAAAAAAAAAAGATTTCCATTACAGAATGATGTTGGTGTACCCCTAATACCGTACATTTTACAGAAGCCCCCGAGAGTACGCGCACCATAGGTTGAGAATCCCTGCAGTAAAAGCTCTATTGAGCGCATTCCGTTTGCACTTGTTTACCTTGCTACCCGTTAATTGAGAAGTGAAAGCCTAAGGTTTAGATAGGGATGGATTTTTTTAAATTGGCATGATATACAGCAAGATAACCCGCTTCAGGGGCCGAATGGTCTAAGGCGTCACCTTGTGTTAAACTGGCCTACTGAAGACGGGGAGATCGGAGCTCAAAGCTCAGTTGTATATCTACTGAGGGTGGTTTTTCCTAAATTATTATTATTATTATTATTATTAGCACCGCGTCTTACTACCCGTTCGGGTTATACGCACTTACGCTAATGTGTAATGGTAGGGTGATTGTGAGATGAAATGAAGGACCTACAGTTTAACGTGGAATCCGAACCACGGTGGAGGCCTGGCATTCCACACATTCACAAGATGTCTTGTCAGAGGGGAATTTTTCCTAAATGGTTTCCCATTTCTCTACCACGTAAATGCGGGTATATTACCTCTAAAATGCTTCCTTCCTCAACCCTACCCCATTGAAGTAATTATTATTTATGCATAAAACTTGAAGCGGAAAGGTGGTTAGACGTGGTATTAAAAATACAGAAATGTTAGGTTATTAAAAACTTTTTCTTTTTTCTTTTCGTGATCCACGCGTACTACCCGTCCGGGATGTTCTCATATCCACACATATTGGATAGGGCTAAGAAAAGTAGGATTTAGAGTAAGTGTACGTACATTTGCGTGGTGTTCTAGTGGAAAACCACGCCACCTCAATACACCTCAGGCAGGGGTTTGAGCCTCGACCTTACAGTCACTAAACCAAACGAGACTGTCTTAAAAGTATCGAGTATTTCGAAATAGACCAAAATGAGTCAATATGAGTGTGTTTGAGTGGACTATGTTTTTCGTAGGAGTAGTAGTAGAAGACTTGAGAAGATCAGGTGGAGAGACAAATGAAGTAGTCTTAAGAAGAGTGGGTGAGAAGAGAACCATTTTGATGGGGTTCTTCGGTATGAAGCAAACTGGATCGAACACATCCTTATGAGGGAAAGAAGAGCTTAGGAAGGAGGAGGATTCAAATATTGGATTACTTGAAGGAAAAAAGAAAATTCTAGGAGTTGAAGGAGGAGGCAGGGGACAGGGAGCGTTGGCAGTCTAAGTTCACTGACAAAATTAATGGACCTCTCGTAAGACAGAACACTTAATAATAATAATAGTGTAGTGGGTTTTTAATGTTTATAAAATGTATCTCGTTGTTTACTTTGTTTTGTTTATGTAATATAGTGATATCCTTTCCACCGAACGAGGCAGTGAAACTGCTCTAAATAAAGAACACAATGTTGGATTCCATCTTGATAATATGACACGCCATCAAATGTATCGCAGCAGAAAGACCGGTGTGACGTCATACTCTCGGAGAGAACTGAGGAGTGTTATTCCGCTCCATTTCCGACCGCCGAGTGTAGCAGTTTTCGACCGTGGCATCCTCTCTTTCCTCCAACTTACAAATTATTAATAGAGGAAGGGAAGGAAGGGGCTGTTGCGAAATAGCATCCACCAAAAACATCAAAATTAGGTCAATAAAGCAACTCTTGTGTGTTGCCACAGGTACCAAAGATGGCTCCAACGTAATTAATTCTCTCCTCGCGTCGTACGGGCGGTTTCCACGGATACCACCAGTATGAGATAAGCGCGCCATTACAAGAGACGTCGCTATGTGGCCAGACCGGGAACAATGGAAGGGTTAAGAAACAAACACATCCCCTGAATATTCATCACTCGCGTTACTACTGTGCATTAGTTTAGCGGTAACAATGGCGGGAAGAACCCGCCATAACCGTGTCCATTTATCACACGACACGAGTGGAGCTAATATTTATTTATTTATACTACCGCTTACTATCCGATCAGGTTATACGTTTATGTACTAATTATGCTAGTATATTAAGGCTAAGGAAGATTGAATTTAGAAGAAGTATACTGACATTTGCGTCTAGGGAGAGTGGAAAACCATTTAAGTAACAAAATAAACCTCTATACAACTGACCAGGATTCGAACCTCAATATCACCGTCTTCGGCAGGCTAGACCATTGTGAGAGTGACGCTAAGACCATGTGGCCACCGAAGCGGGTCTAGGTCTTATAGTACTGATATTTACTCATTCCTGGTTTTGGAAGAAACGTGTCCATGATACGCGTACCCAAAAGTCCTGTTTTGGTGTTTTTCATGCCGACCTACGAAAATATGTTTAGTGTTTTCCCCTTGAATTTGTGTAACTTACTTAACAATTAACAACCTACCACTTTTGCACTATGATAGGGTTTCTTTGATTTATTAAACAACTAAAAATTATGACAACCATACAACAATACAGTAGTCATGCCTAAGGACATAATATATTTTGTTTCGTTCATTTTACAGCGAGATTATTGATTTTGTTAGAACTATTACTTTTAATAAATCTCTATAAATTCCCTAATAATTTTTCAACTTCATTATTCTTTGAATTAAATTAAAACGTTACGCCTCGGCGATGGGCGCCGTTTGAAGTGATTCGTTTAATTAGCTGATAATTGCCCCGTGATCGAGCACTAATTAAAGCGGTACGGTATTTCGGTATTGTGAGATAATTGGTTTTTACAGCCCCGTGATCGAGCGCCAATTATGATGATACGGTTTTACAATCTGATATTTTAATTGAGTAAATATGACCTTTAATGTTACATACGATTTATTAAAGTGATTTTATCTTCGGCACTGAAGATATAATTTTATCATTTAGTTGTACTACAGATGATTTTTTTCTGTTATATTACAACTATAT
Organism: Timema shepardi; assembly: GCA_902151425.1. Taxonomy (NCBI): domain Eukaryota; kingdom Metazoa; phylum Arthropoda; class Insecta; order Phasmatodea; family Timematidae; genus Timema; species Timema shepardi. The sequence goes on from CABFVX010002023.1 coordinate 6,064, forward strand.
ATTTTAACGGCACTGAATATTACTGTCTTTGATTACAAAGTTCTTGTGGGATGGTGTTCACTATTAATATGCTGTATTACCGCTCTATGCTACCGGCACTGTTAATAATGTTTCGTTGGACATATAGTTATACGCACAAGCAGATTATATATGATCTACCCCTTGCCTCCTGGACCCCATTGTCTCCAGTGCCAAAACCAACTATAATCGAAGGAGTCCTGGCGACAAGTGTTGTGAAGGCTAGCTTCCTATTGGGTAGAGGGACAAGTTGAAATATTCAAAATATAACAAATAAGTAAATCCTTTTACTTTCTCCTTGAGTAGCAATCTACAATTTATAAATGAAAAAATGTGTTTGTGAGAGAGAGAGAGAGACCTTACCTTAAGCCCATATTAGTTAATATTATAAACCAATATTTAAGCAGTGAGACTGGTCGACATGATAATATTAATAGTATACTTGTTCCTCCTTTCTACTCATACCATAAAGCTTATATATATATATATATATATAGCTATAGTAATTACACATGCGTAATCAATAAAGCTTAACATTTACCATTCTGCGCTATTTAATATTTCATTCTGGCAATGTTGTCACGTGTATATTGCCATTTCTTCCCTGCCTTTGATTTTCCAACAATTTCCATACAACATTCTAGGGATTTTTAAAAATAATAACATTTTCTTACTAGTTATTTTATTGACAAACAACAAGTGATTAATACATTTATTTAAAACATTCATAGAATACAACAGAAACAACATAACATAAAGTATTTTTAAATGACAATCACTAATATTATTTAGGTCTTGTGAGCTGTACATGTAATCAAGCAGAAATCGCCTGGTATGGTTTGTTGAGGAGGTTGGGGTTCGAACACTGTCCTATTAAACTGAAGATACACTATTTCCAAACCTCCCTCCCCACAAATACGGGTACACTTAGCCCAATACTTTCATTATTCCTACCCTATTAGCGTATTTAAGTTATTGTATGAGTAGTAATAATTACATTAATTAAATGTGTATATGTACGTGCTATCACAAGATATTGAAAAAGTCATAATTACCAATTTTATTCACTATATGACGCAGAATGAAAGTGATTAAGAAATGAATAGAAGTGCATATAAGTTTGGCTTATCATAATAATTTAAATGAGTGTGTGTGTGTGTGAACTTGCCACCTTACTTTAAACCAAATTTAGTTAATTTATAAACGCTATCCAAACAGTGAAACTGTTTGCAATAACAATAATAATATACTGGTTTATCCTTTCTACTCATCAATATATATGTATAAAAATATATATTTATTATACATATATATATATATATTATACAATCAAGCAGGGTTTTTTCTAACGTTATATTAACTCACATGTGTAAACAATAAAGCATAACATTTACCAGTCTGCGCTATGTGATATCTCATTCCGGCAAAGTTGTCACGTTGTCCCTGTCTTTGAATATCCAAGGATTTCCAAACAGTATATCTAAGGATTTTTAAAATAAAATTTTCTTACTAAGAATCAAATAGCCGAAGCTATTATTTGTGCTTTTAGAGAGGAATTCTCCATCTAGATATCATATTCTAAAAATTGAAAAATGACACCTGGACACAAACTTTTAGAAGTTTCTTACTAGTTCTTTAATTACAATCAGCAGTTAATTAATTTTAAACATTCATAGCGTGCAGCCACAACAACATATAGTTTTTTTACAAGCAGCAGTAATATTATTATTATTATTTAGGTCTTGTGACCACTACAGATAATTTAGTTGAGAGTTTATAGTGCAACATAATTATATAATTGTGATAGCAAGAAAAACATATAATTACTCTTTTACCTAATAAAAAACATCGGGAGAGAATATCATTTCTTCTACCATCTAGAAAATGAATAGGGGCCACCTCCAAAATAGTTTAGGACACGCTGAGAGGCGCTAGAACGTCTATTTACAATGTCTCCAAAGTTTTTACTCTTCCCACACCATCAAGCACAATAACGTTCAGTACATTGCTGACCTCTTCCGATAACATAACGTTTTAACTTTTGTTTTTCTCAAGTTCGTTTAAGCACTTGACACGATTGTATTCCTCTTTCTAGATCTGGTCTAATGCATTGCACAATACCTCCTCGTCCCAACAGGCATCCTGGTGAACCTCTGGAGCAGGATTGGAAGTACTTTGATGACAATGATGTTTGTGTCGAATAAGGTTGGAGAGTTTGCATAGGACTCCTCACAAATGTTACATTTAAATTAAATAATGGCAACTGGAGATGCAGCGAAAGAAATGGTGTAAATAAATAACCCCGAGAAAAAAAACTTTCGCTCAAGCAACAACACCCTCTACTCACAAACTGAGTTATCTTAAGAATATTATAAAATATTTATACATGTTCCCCTCTCAGAGAGTAAACGTTTTTCAAATTGTCGAAAATATTTCACCGATATTACGCTGCTAGCTCCGAGGAAGTCAGCAGAGTTTGTGAGAATAGTAATGTAGTGAAATAAGGCTACGGCAGCATGAGCACACCTAGTTTTTAAATTCACTTTTAAACATCACACTTTATCCTCCAAGATATGACATACAACGTGGTTTAGATTTAAATCGCTTACAATCCAAATAATATGCGGACTTTGGAAGGAAGACGTTACCGAAACTGCCCAAACCGATTGTGTAGTTATTGAGCGTCTCATCCATAATTTTAACATTTGAATAAGTTTTGTCCATTGTTAAATCCTCGAGATTTATGGGTTCTTTGGACTTTACCTCCTCCTACGTTGGCGGTGGGCACGCGGGTGACTCTGGCAGTGAGTATTCTGCTGACTGTGATGTGTGGTAGGCAGGAGACTCTGGCAGTGGGTAGTCAGGTGACTCTGGTGGCGGATGCGCTGGTGACTCAGGGTGGGAACGGTGGCTGCAGCGTCGTGAAGGGTGGTGGTGGGTGGTGTGGAGCTCAGAAGGGTGGTGGAGGCTTGGGCAACACGGCCACAACGTCCCCTTTGCGTAAATTGTACACAGCACATGTCATATCTCACAGGTAAGACTCCTCGATTCTCTCGTAGGGTAGTACTTCAGTCGCTCTTATTGTGTGCCAGGTAGAGTCGCAGAACTCGATGTAACCTCGCTCCTGTGGCACACCTCTGTCGGGGTTCACTACTTTGTAAATTACATGTCTATCGCTTACAGCCACACTGTGAATATTTTCTGCTGTCATATAGGTAAGCCCTGGAATCGTATGACCCACAAACATTAAATTAATATAGCCGGTTCTAAGCGTCATGAGCGTACCTGACCACTAAACGTGCTGGATGGTTTGTAGAGTGCTTAACTTGTCCGCTGTCCTTATACCGGTGCAATGCGGTATTACACGTCTTTAACTTGTGCACTTATATTAACAGCCCAGTTGCGTGATGGGTTTGTTGTTGTTAACTGCTCGGCTCTTCTGCCCGTCTCTTAAACGCGTTCTAAGTTCAAAATGGTAGGCGAACCTGGCTTTAATCCGGTGCAGGTAAAAACCAGTTTTTCTTTACTAAGCTCACACACGTCTTCATCTGTTAAAGTACCAAAACGGCATGGTAAAAATACACAAAGCTCGCCATCTAGATAGGCTATTATGCATCTCCTAAACTTTGTATTGACCACTTTTAATTTATCCACCAAGTAGTTTTGATCGACGATTATATCACACAATTTTACGGTCTGCACGGCATTAACAATATTTACCAGATGTTGTAGCTTGTTCATCTTGATTCACTCTACAAACGCTTATAAATAGACGACCAAGCGACCCCCCCCCCATATATTCACCCCCTCCCTCCTACGATTGATGTCACGTGGTATTGCGGTGGTACGAGATGAACAGGGTCAATGACCACACGGTTTTAAGAACGTGATATATTCCTGTTTCGACTTGTCTTGTTGAGCCGCCAAACTGGCGCCAGATTTGAGTCATCTGGGAAAACTCATTTCCGGGGAGGATTGCGACATTACCCATTCCTGTCTCGACACGTCGAGCCGGCAATCTGGCACCGCAGGGTTTCCCATGATTATTCTTGTCTCGACTTGTCGAAACACCAATTTTACGGCGGTGAACGGTCGATTCATGTAAAACAGCATAGATTTACCGCTACTCGTCAATTGTACTCTCGCATCCGCCTAGTGATGATGTACTCTCAGGAATCCGCCAGTTGGGGGTAGGGTTTTCCCGAACAAAATGCTGGTACACATTTTACCCTGTCTAATTACATCAAGCGGAATATCTGGTCGGATCAGCTTTAACTGATTTTTTTATTTCGCCTTATTTTTCGCTCTCGCAAATGCAGAGTGCACTCAACCACTGGAAGGAAGTAGGAAGTATTTGATTGGATGACCGTTCTAACAGCCCCACGAAAGATATCTAGGTTCGAATCCCGGTCTAAATGTGAGGCTCATCTAATTCAGGCGGGGGAGGTTGGAATCTAATCCCTGCTGGGTAGAGTGTTGGTAGTTCTCCCTCCAGGTAAAATGCTTGAACATTTTTTAATCATCCCTACCATATCATATTAATTAATATATAGACGCTTAGCCAAAAAGGGTGCGTGTAGCTCATCTCGTTATGACAGGGAAGTCATGAGTTAGAATATCGCTTGGGTGAAATGGGGTGGTTTTCTACTCTCCCTCTCTCCACGTAAAAGCTGGAACATTTCTACATTACTCCTCCTTATCTTCGCCAACAGTGGTACAAATTGATATGGCGGATACCTACATCCACGCATGTCGACGGACAATACCAAACAACCAGTTTTAGTAGACTTTGGGGATGGGGAGATAACGGCCCCTGAGGATTATAAATCATTGTGATGCTTCCGAGGCCCCTGATTGTGCATAATCAGAGCTGTTTCAAAGCTCTCTAGTTGCGACATCCCCCAAATGAGCGATGACATCACTGGGAAAACATATTATCGCATAGAAGACCAACAAGTACAATGGAAAAAAAACTCCAGAAATAAACCTTTGCGACATTGAAGGAGGTATAGAGGACACCAGGTCATTAACCCCATATCCTCATGGAAATACGATCTATTCCTGTTTTAACACGTCGAACCGGCAAACTGGTGCCAGTGGAGCCATTGCACTAGCTCACACTATGTTCAGACAGCCGTCGAGAGAAGATGCTATTGCATAGGGCCATAACTATCCACTCTCAACATTTATGATTAAAATAAACAAGTTTAGTCACTCTTGCTAAGGGTTCAATGATGCCCTCCAAGTCTGTTACCACACATTTCAGCCCCCGGGAGTATTTGACACACAGAGCTTACGAGGAGGGCTGGTGAAGGGAGGGGGAGTGAAAAGAGTTCTTACTGTAGCATTAGCTACAAAACAAGGAGAATGAAGACGATGTGGCATCACCTACTTACCCCATTGTAGCGTCCAAAGCGTCGGATGACGTTTCCACAATTTAATAACATCAAATCCGATCAAGGCCGCAACGTGAAAAGAACTGACTGCGCCAACCCAAGTTCGAATAAGGACCGTTAGAGGGCGCGCAGTTATAGAATATTCCAAAGTGTTTTAGAAGGGAAGTGATTCCAGTTCTAGAATGCTCTCGATCAATTGAGTTCGTTCTCCGAGCTTCATAATCATGTGTTTTGTCATGCGTATGTTCCTCCCACCTTGTCCCTCGCCTTCCCTGTTCTCTGGGTCTAAGTGAATATAATGCCTGTATGTTGCCATTAACGGCAGACTTGGATTTAACTCTTGGATTTGGCTCTTGGTAGAGGAGAACGTACGTAGCCTTGGCTGCGCGTATTAAAAATGTAAAGGAAATTCAATGTTTCTGCTTAAGTAATTTAAAATATACAACTTTTCAAAATTCTTCTTTCGGCTTATTAGTTTTCTTTGTTTGTAATTTAAAATACTCTGATAGTGGAGATTGAATTTAAATTTGATTATACTATAATACTATAATACTATACTATACTATATTATACTATAATACTATAATACTATAATATGAACATTAAAATCATGGTTGAGATCGATGTATATCGATGGTTTGATATTGCTTTACGAATTATATTTGATCGTGGAGATAAATAGAAAAATAATTCTGAATTAATATCGGATATTTAATTCATTGTGTTTAATAATAATACTTTATGTTCTTGGAGAAGATGAGTTTAATTATTTTTGGACTATATAATATTCTATTGTGAGTAAGTTATATGAGAGCCTCGGACTCGTTGAATTTATTAAATTTTAAAGTAAATTTACTGATGTTAATGAAGACCGTAATTTTGAAATGACCTTTTATAATAACTTCTACAAACACATATATAACCTTTAATAGATTCTTAAAATACGTCTATCGTATTTATTTTGTGTACCATCATAAATGGTTTTCATCTCTTTTATATATAATAAATAAACATTTAAAATTGATTTCTGTTTTTTACTTTATGTTATGGTAAATTGATTTCCCGTCTTAAGAGTACCCTTAGGTTAGTTATTTATTTATTCATTTATATATTTATGTTTGAGTTGCTATGAGATTTATAAGATGAGGGCAAAAAGAACGACCGTCTGGTAAATGTTTCCGCAACCGGGTGAGTTGCGTGCGCTGAGTAACAGTGGTCTGTTCTCAGACTATTGTAAATGATTTTACTCAAACGATTCACTCTGATTGTTTTATTTTCTGTTTGTATCTGAGCCTTCTCCATACTTGGTTAGTAAAGGAGGTTTCACAACAGAGTCTTGCGGCAGGGAACCATTGCTCAGTGCTCACACTCCACGCTAAACGGCCGGCCATAGAGGATGCTCCTACAAACTCCCGCCCTTGCTAGTGATGCCAACATTTTATGGGATGTCGTGGGAGGAGTGCCCGACGCCATGGACTGCACATTCCCACACTAATATATAAAAAACTCCCACGTCAGTCCTAATCCTACCCGGACATACGATCAAATGGGGCAGACATTAAAAGTTAATGGGGCACACAAAAAATCAAATAAGCACACATAAAAAATCAAATGGAACGTAAACAACAAGTTTAGACACATACAAACCAAACCAATGACCCCACACACAACCCCAATGACACCCACACCTCCCCACACCCCACCATGAATATAAAATCATGATAAAAAAACGCGGGCTTTACAATACACACACTCTCCCCCTCCTGTGATGACAAGGCGTACACATTACTATCATCATAAAATACAAATAATGTGTTAGCGTTTTCACACAATTCCATTATTTAAAGATAAAACTAATAGTTTACACTGGATTTATGCAATTATACTTTGTATTTCGAACATTACTGGAAAAAATAGCTTTAGAATATTTGAAAAATCCAGTGATTTTTTTAAAATTACCTTGACTTTTACTGTTTTCCCGGCATTTATCACCCTACTATATCTTAGTAGCAGCAATTCTGTCAGTGAATTAAGAAATAATAAAAAGGATCATGATGAGGAAGGTACAGTACATTCTAAGGAACAATATTTACAACCACATGCTCACCGTTTACAAAAAGTTCGGGGTCCGAATGTCAGACGGGCGCGCAAGGTCTAGTTTTACCAAGTTCAAATTTATTATCGGTGGGGATTTTTTAACCTCTCTCCACGCTAGTACCTTAGACCATGTGCGGGTCAAACCAAAGTGTTTGTTTAGAAGGATCACCAGGGATCCCACCCACAGCTGAGGTATGTCATGTATATCAAGAGGCCGACGCGACTCGAAGCTTAATCGATTATTTCTGTTTACAGGACTGCTAAGTGCGTGTTCCGTGTAGAGGCTCACTGGCGCTACAGGGTTACTGGCACTTGACACTTAGTGAGAGTGCGTGTTCCGTGTAGAGGCTCACTGGCGCTACAGGGTATACTGGCACCTGACACTTAGTGAGAGTGCGTGTTCCGTGTACAGACTTACTGGCGCTACAGGGTTACTGGCACCTGACACTTAGTGAGAGTGCGTGTTCCATGTACAGGCTCACTGGCGCTACAGGGTTACTGGCACCTGACACTTAGTGAGTTCGTGTTCCATGTACAGGCTCACTGGCGCTACAGGGTTACTGGCACTTGACACCTAGTGGACCGCAATCATACACAAATCAGGGTTTCTATAGTGATGTAAACAAAGCATGATTGTAAAGATGGAAGCTACTATGTTTGTTGACTTGGACCCTTTAACTTTAAAATTAGAAGTCATTTTGTCAGCATCGGCTAAGCCGTTTTCAAGTAACTTTAGCTACTAAATGGGCCGTCATTCATAAACTCACCACAGCTATCAACTCCCCACACCCGACTATCTTAGAAATCTCATCAACTCGGAACACTTCATTTTTAGAGGAATGCAGAAGTATTTCAGTTTTCAAATGATAAGGTGACATATTTATTAATAATTATAAAAAGTATGCACAAATAAATGTTTATAGTTTCTAAATAAGTTTTTTTTACATAGTTTTTTAATACCGCGTTTAACTACCCGTTTGGGTTGTACGCTTCAAAATAAATATTTGTTTACAGTAGACTTAAACGTTTCGTCTAAGTGTATATATATTTACGTCACAAATTAATCACATCTTTCTTTCTCTGCCCGATTTGTTTCATAAAATCAAATCTTTTCACGGAGATATCATCCCTTGCATACTTGCTTAAAATGTCACTTATTCCCTCATCCAAACCCCTTTGCTTCTGTTTCACTGCGAAGGTTGAACCTTGTTTTCAAGTGAATTTCTCTTAGCACTTCAAGCACTTTTCCCCTGCATGGGTGTGTTGCATAGAATTAATTGCGCGTTGTAGTTGGCGTGAAACAGTTAATTTCGTTATTGTACCAAATTTTAATTGGAAAATTCGCACCTTCGCCAACATAATTTTTGTTGAAGACATAACTTAACTAGTCTAAGAACTCGAATAGTTCCGTATTGAGTGCTTCTGCTATGATGTGAGCAAATACGTCACCAACTTATTCCATATAACTATCGGACAACCCGAAAAAACTATTCTAAGCCATCACCGACTGGAAAATGCTTCCTCAAATATTATCCACCCAATTTACCCATATCCCTAATTTTCACGTGGGTGCCATGACTGCCCTAAGTGAAAACGACACCCACGTATGCTGTATTCGAGGACTACAATAATCCCAGAACTGTGCAATCTCTTTCGATATCAACAATAATTGTTGCCGGGCTTATTAAACAATTCTTTTAGGAAGGTAAAAATAATTGTGTACACAAATTAACCCTTGCCATCAAGAAAATGAAAATTAACGGTAAATAGAATCCCTCTCAGTAGACGTGTATTGTGTAGGCTGCATTTGATAGCAAAACCTTGGGGCGTAGTTAAATGTTCCATCCTCAAAAAGAGAAGGAGAATTGATTGGTCATAGATACCCTCCAAGTAGACTAACACATCACGACTATCGACAACTGGTACACAGGGTTTCTTGCTTCTCTTCAAACATTTTCAATGCTTGCCCAAGGCTCTTTGGTGATTTGTTCATTTTAGATTTTATAACACGATAAATTACCTACAAAAAAATTATTGTTGATGTGCTTTCTCTACAGTCTACAGTATCACTTTCCCTAACACTTGCCATCAAATGTCGACGTTTCGTGACCACATGAAACCGAAAAAGGATTTTTTGTGATGCCGTCTGTTTGTGTGTCTGAATCTTGGTTTAGAGCCGAAACCATTTACCGATCGTGCTAAAACTTGGTATCTAGGGTTTTTATAAGGTTCCCATGAGGGGGTTTTCAGAATTAGATATTTAACACTAAAATTTAGAGTTGTTTACTGAAGTGAAAAATGAGATTTTTTTTTTATAAACCAGATTTAGTAATTTTGATTACATTTTGTATAAAGGTGTTGTTTAGCATTACAAACATAATATATATTCTCGATTTTCCATTAAAATTACTTTAAAAGTATTTTACAAAGGTGTAAATTTCCAAATTTTATCATATCTACGCAACTATTTGGGATACAAAATAACTTATCATTGTAAAGTTGTAGTGCTATTAAAAATAAAATATTTTATCTGAAATATAGTTTTATAAAACCAATGGTTTATGAGCCCTAAGCGAAAATATAGGTTTTCATAGAGAACTTTAAAATTGAATGTTATTGTTATGCTCTTCGATTAACAAAGATATTTCTGTTTTCTCAGTGTGTCTGTAACTGTGTAGGCCTATGGTATTTAATGCATACTCTTTGGTGGAGTGTTTCTTCAACGATTTTTATTATTTATTTTCACAAATCTTATTAGTTTTAGTAAATTCACGGTGACCTGGTGGTCTAGGGGTAAGGTGTCAGACTTCTGTGCTGGCGACCGGGGTTCAATCCTCAGTCTCGGCACAGATTTATCTGATTGTCAAACCCTTCCTTCACCTCTGACAATACGTGTATTAATCACAACTTGTGAATGTGGGGAATGCCAGGCCTCCGCCGCGGTTCGGATTCCACGTTAAACTGTAGGTCCTCCATTTCATCTCACAAACACCCTACAATAACACATTAGCATAAGTGCGTATAGCCCGAACGGGTAGTAAGACGCGGTGCTAACAATGATAATAATAATAATAATTTAGTAAATTTCTCTATTTTAAGATAAAATAGATAAAGTTTGTGCGGTGCAGTGGCGCACTTGAGGGGAAGGGGGGGAAGGGAGGCAAATGGGGCAGTTACACCCCGGCTCCCCCCAAGACTCAAATAATTTTAGTAAAATCTTTAAATACATTAAGTTGAACTATAAAATTGAGAACTGAAGATGTGTTGAGTGAATTTAATCTACATTTTTGATTCTAATAGGCAAATAATGTCAACAGTTGGTCAAGCGAAGACCACTGTAAATATATTCTAGATCTAGACTAGAGGCATCTAAATTTCAAAAATTTACTAAGGAATGACCCCTCCAAATATATTTTAGGTGTAACAACATTTTTTACTTTGTATTTAAAAGAGGGTCTTCAGACTCCCCTTTGAGTTGGAGGACAAACCTCTTTAAAATACCTTTATTTTTCTAACCACCTGCTACAAGCCCCCTCTCCTCCGAAATTTAATTCTGGCTACAACCTTGAGTGTTCGTTCGCCCCCTCCAAAGTAAATTTCTGGGTGCGCCATTGGTGCAGTGCACCGTACCATTTATTATATCTGTTGCACCATACCACTCAAGTAAGAATGGATCTCTTATTATTCTAACCAAAGATAAATTTTAAGGGTCTGCCTGCAATCATACACACATCACGGTGATGTAGACAAGGAATGATTGTATAAGTGAGTCACTGTGCATACAGCATAAAAGCTGGAATACATTATGAAATTCAGATTTCAATTGGAAGCTACTGTCTTGTTGCCAAAATGTCGACTCTTGACCTTTAAAATGAGTGGTCAATGGTCAAAACTGTTTCAGCTTTCTACCCGTAGTTTCGATTACCGGACATGGGCTTACAAGGGCCTATCAAATTATATGAGATGTGTAAGGTGGAGAGAAGGAATGAATAGAGTTAAACTAGCTTATTGTTTTCTTAGCACCACGTCTTACTACCTGTTCAAATTAGACACATATGCACTAATTATGCTAATGCGTTAGAATAATTATGAAGGTTCAATTTAGATGAAGTGTTGCTGAATTTCCGCGAAGGGAGAGAGTAAAACCATTTAGGAAGAACCCTTCTTAGTATACCCAACTGGGATTTGAACCCGATATCTCTGACACCGGCAGTCTAGTCTATCGCGAGAGTGACACCTTAGTCCAGCGGTCACCGAAGTAAGTGTAAATTAGCTCTTGTATGTTCAATCTAGTCAATTATAATTTAACTTGGCCAAATATGAAAACAATAAAGCTAATAAATAACATGGATGTATAAATTAACGTACTATACCTACCTGGATGTCGATTTGTTTTGTCCATGGAAAGCGCACACGTTCATAAATGATCACGTCAGGATATAAACGTAATGCTATTTACTATTCAAAGCATTTGCTTGAACGAGGACACAGATTGGATTTAGCAACCCGTGTACGTCATCAATGTTATGTCATACAGCCTGTGGTATTTCCGAGTACGAATCATTGTAATTTTCTCGGAGAAATGAAGCTTTGATTTCGGTAGGTATTTACTTATTAATGTGAAGTATTCATTACACGCCCCTTCGAGAAGATTTCACTTGTTTAAAAAAAATCTGGGATTTATTTGTATTACGTATTCCCAACAAAGGAATTCTTAAACTTTTCCCAATAGCGAACCATCTGATAACCATTGTATATGCGGACCACTTGATAAGTATATTATATATATATATATATATAGTGAACTTTCTGAAATGGTTTACAACCAATGTGTTCAGAGTGTTCAGAAAGTGAAAGTTAAAGTCCCCTTTTTTATATAAAAATTTCTTACTCTCTCGTGAGTTCTTAGTAGTAAAGACGGAAGTCGAGTCATACCAACCCCATTTAGCATATCTAACGTGGTCAACTGACACCATTATGTGAAAAGGGACACAGCTCCAACGTGATTTGACGTATGACTGACTATTATGAAAATAACTGTCAAAAACCCACCATAGTAATCGCACTAAAATTTGAATAACCTTCAGAGAGAGAGAGAGCGAGCAAAGTTTCTCAAACTGTGGTAAGCATACCCTAGGGCAGGAATGTGCAAACTTACTTACAGGAGGGCGAAATAAAAAAAAGCATTGACGGGCCAAATGAGTACACATAATAAGCTGAAATGAATTAGTTTAAATACATTGAGAATACAAAACAACCATAAATATCTTAATGGCTTAGTATGTTTTAAAGTTCGTCCAAAAGATGTATATTATGATGAGGTGTGAAATAAAAGAATTGTAAATGAGCTTCCGCCATTTTTTTCGTAATCTGGGTTAAACTGTGCAAAGGCTATTCTCAAGAGAGAAGACATGCTTATCTGTCATCAGTAAGTCAATTTCTAAGATCACTTTTCCTAGGTTTCATGGTTGAAAGCACTTGTTACATCCATTACTGTTTCCAACCTGTGGCAGTTTTTTAATCAAGCCATATATTTTCCACTACCATATGGCTAATCCTGTCGTAGCTTCTTATATCTTATAATCTAACTTAAGACTAGGATAGGCACAACATCCAGTCCCCAACCGTTTATTAATCGCTGTGAAAGGGTAGACCCACATTTCATCAATGATAGATTTTCGGCTGGTAATCGAACTTGCCATTTTAGCTCAGTAGACAGACACACCATCGACTGAAATAGGGTGCTGGATTGTTTGCATGAGTATAAGGATACAAACGTTGCTATATATTTTTGGGCATGATTCACCAAGTCGGGTCTGGGTGGAAATGAACAACATGGAACAGGTCGGGTCTGGGTGGAAATGAACAACACGGAACAGGGGGTCTGGGTGGAAATGAACAAAACAGAACAGGGGGTCTGGGTGGAAATGAACAAAACAGAACAGGGAGTCTGGGTGGAAATGAACAAAACAGAAAAGGGGGTCTGGGTGGAAATGAACAACATGGAACAGGTCGGGTCTGGGTGGAAATGAACAACATGGAACAGGGGGTCTGGGTGGAAATGAACAAAACAGAACAGGGGGTCTGGGTGGAAATGAACAAAACAGAACAGGGGGTCTGGGTGGAAATGAACAAAACAGAACAGGGGGTCTGGGTGGAAATGAACAACATGGAACCGGTAGGGTCTGGGTGGAAATGAACAACATGGAAC